>JAGDQP010012486.1:0-50160 GCA_022664845.1 Lepisma saccharinum
CAAGACCAAGACCGCTACGGTCTTGGTCTTGGTCTTGCATCGGTATCCCTGGTCTTGGTCTCGGTCTAGTGTGTACTTTAACACGTTTTCCCGCCCTTCTTTGGTTATTATGAAGCCTGTTCGATACTGATCAGTTCTTTATTGAGTTCCGCTATAGAAAATTGTAGCATCCTTGGTATCTATTCTCCCTGTGCCGTGCCATCTGATTTCTTGTATTACTGCTATTTGTACTCCACTCTTCACTGGCATTAACATCGTCTTTATGTTCCAAGAGGCCATAGTCGTGTCCGTTTTTCGTTCCGCCGGTCCGTTTTTCTTCTTCTCCACCCTGTTCCCAGGCATTCGTTGGGACTTTAGAATAGTCGAAGTTCTCTAGGGTGAAGTTGTTAGCCTCACGCCCAACCCCCAACCTGGAAGGCCAGGTAATTTTTCTGTCGGAGTTTTCGTCTCTTAGCCTTTGTGGATCCCTCCACTAACCACAAGGCTGCAGTACCGGTTTGGTCCGCCCTGGGTTCCCCCAGTACCCGCGATATCTAACTGGCATTCCCCTATCTGCCACGCGGGGAGGCGCCTGGTGCGAGTCCGGTATCTCCCCCAGGTTTCAAATACGTCAAATTCAATTTAAAAAACAGATGACCATCGTAGGTGCAAATCCGACCGAGATATCGCTAAACTATCCCCAAAACACTTTAAATTATTTTGAGGTTAGGTTAGCATCTTTTGCGCTGAAATTTGGTGGAGAGTCATCATTTTTTATTATGAATATGGTAGTATTTTTTAAATCAGGATTCCTTCCAAGGTACTTTTCACCATCTTACCTTTGTGGATATTCTACAAATTGCTGGTTTAGGGCTAGGGTGGCCATACGTCCTTTTCGAAGGACAGTCCTGATTTGAGCACTCTGTCCTTCGCCACTCCAAGAAGGACATTAATTTCTCCTTTTGGGGCCTGTTTAAAATTAATTATATAAATACTAAAACAGTAATCATTGGTGATATTTGAAAACTAAATTATTCTTATTAATATTTTATACACTACATTTTCCATGTTTCTGCATGTAATTGAACTCATCATAAAACGTGTTTAATTTAGGTAAATTTTCATGCGCAAGGCTTTAGTCTTTTTTTTTTTTTTTTGTTAAGTAATATAATTTGGTAATTTGTGTATTTTTACCATTAAAAAGGGAAAATGCATATCGCTTGTATTCATTTAATCATCATATTCAGCCATTTTCAATCAACTGGTGGATGAATTCCTCCATCCGCAAAGGCATTGGTCAACTGCTATCCTCAACCGTGTAACTCGTGATAAACGCTTGATTTCATTTACTCATCTTTCATTTGGACGTCTTCTAGGTCGTTTCTTTTCTCTGGAAACCCAATGTACAACATTTGTCGTCCTGGCCTATCAGACTGCTGTATTATGTTCAAATAGAGGGTTTTGCCGTCAGTGTAACACCTCTTCATAGCCGCGTGTCTGACTTTCGTGACACCATGTTTATTCGAGTAGCTCCCCAATCGTCCTCATGATGCTGGTGAACGTGGAGGTGAGATCGTTTCTGGCTATGCATGAAAGCTAGGAAAAAGCACTTAATGGAAAGTAATTTATCTAAATTTAATATACTGTACTGTACAATTACCTAACGGATTTTCAAAGTAGGAACGTAAAATATTGTATTAGTAAATAAATGTTTTGGATGGCGTCGGAACTTATCAGCAATCATCCAGCTTTCAGAAAACGTTATATATATATATATATATATATATATATATATATATATGTGTGTGTGTGTGTGTGTGTGTAAAATGGATATATCCTGCAGTTCAGAAGTTATTTTCAATTTTTCAGACTCTTCCCAAGCCCTGCAAAGGATTACTTACCCTCCGTGTTTATGAATGAAATATGTGGCAATTCCACTGCATAAAATATGACGTATATCTCACTCATTTCTCTTCCTTGCCGCTCCAACCCTTCTCATCTCTTGCGCTCTTCCAAAGATATATTTTTACGGTGGTAGTTATTTTCGCGATAGACGTTCTTTTGTGTTGCGTGTTCACAAGCAGTCACACATGTGTCATATACAGATATTGTAAACTTGAGAGCCTAGTTTTATATGCCAGTACCTCACGAAGTAAAAAAAATGGCCAAATGGCTTGTATCGGCATGTGTATAAAGCATGAAGATGTGTTACTAGATGGACGGTAAAGATGCAAGAAGTTTACAGTGTTGCTAATTCTCAAGCTTTTTTACTCCATGCTCATTCTATTCCTAGCAAGTATTATGATGATGGGTGTTCTACTCGAAAGCAGGTCCTATTGGGTAAGGTAAACAATCTGGTGGTGGTTTGCTATCGCCTTCCATTGGATGCAGATGAACGTCATAAGGACTGGACCTAGAGCTGAACGTGGACTCGGAACGACTTGTATTTCCACCGAGAATCGAACCAAGAATGCCTTAATTATAAGTATACGTACTGCAAAAAAGAAGAAAGAAAAGAAAAGAGCGCCTCAGACAAGCTTCAGCTGATGGAGTAAAACCACATTCTGTAATATCTACGCTTGGCAGAAGTGCGACTCTGTAGAAACAGAAAACAATTTTATAAGAACATTTACTGAGCGGTCGTAACTAAGTTTGTAAAGTGCTGGTTTTGCATTCGGAAGGTCCTGGATTCGACAATCCTGACAGGATTTTCCTTAGGCACATCAGAGTAATGCCGGGATGGAACTTTCTTATTATGTTCTGATCGATTCCCTTCCCACATACTCTCCCAAACTCTATCCCGGCCTGAGCCAAAGCTATCTTACATATAAGTAAAATTCAGATTCAAAAATGAGAATATTAAAATATTTTTAGTATTCTGCATTCACTACTGTAGTCTACATTGGCTACCTGTAATATATTATTATGCTTATATTTTATTAAACTCCTAATTTCTCTCATATTTATTGTTTCTAACGTAATACCCACCCACCTCACACACACACTTTATAACGTTTCTCAAAATCAAAGAGCGCTATCAAAAAAAAATTAGAACTTAGTGTCGTAACTTAGTTCTACTTACTATGAAATAGTACAATGAGCAACGATCTGCAGATGTTGTCTACTTGTGAGTAATAAGCCTTCAAATAAATTATAGCATCATAATCTTTGAAATCATATTACTCAACAATTGTTAACATATCGAAATCGCTGACCATATTATTACATATTCTGTACGCAACAGCATATTACATAGTGCTTTGTAAATAATATGAAACTATACTCTTAAGTATTTGATAAGATTGCTCGTAGATCTTGAAACATGTTAAAAATGGGGGCGGGCAGAAAGACCCTTAATAATAACTTGTACTATCCGTCAATTATATTTTAACTAAATAAAAAAAAACTAATTCATTACTTTGGTTAGCACTTAAGCAACGAAAGTTCTTACATACATCTGTTTTTTACTTACTACAATACCTTGATGACCTCGTAGTCGTGTGGATTGGGGCGCTAAGCCAGCGACTCGAAGGTCCCAGGTTCGAATCTCGGCTGGGGCATGGATGTTTGTGGAATTTAGAGACTTAACAGCTAATGGACTCGCGACGGGCCGAACTAAAATGGCCCCAAAATATACAAAATTTAAATTTTACTACAGGCTCTCAGACTTACCCGCCTGTTAATACTGTCACAGACAGTCACATTTCATTTATTGAGTTTCCTAAAAAAAAAAAAAAAAAAAGTTGCTGAAGTCCTATTTTGACAGAATCAATTACACGCTTGTGTAATGGAGTTAAGGAAAGTATCAGTCGGGATATGCTTTCCAAGACCGACTTTATTCTTCGCCCAACCAAATGAAAGCCTTCGCGATATTCACCAGAACATTTCGTTTGGTAATGTAACCAAAAGTAATTATATATTTCAGGAAAATAAAAAATAAAATGTAATATTCCCTTCCTCGAAAGTTTGAATGATTGTAAAGTGTGATTTATCATTTCAGTGGAAGAATAATTAGAGAATGATGTACTAATTCACATAACGTGATACTTTTAAAAGCAAATAAGGTTAATTGAAATTAACAGAGAAAAATTAACAACACAGAAAAAGCAAATAAGGTTAAGTGATATTAATACAAAAAAGGTAATAACACACACACACACACAAAAGGAATTACATCAAACAAGGTTAATATTTTGATTGACTGCTGACGTATAATTCAGATGAAGATGGAACACGATTCGTAAATGCCTCCATTCTATCTGCATTTTTTTCTCATGGAAACTTCGAAACCATACGTTTATGGACTTCACACCATCTTAAATTTGAGCATCTCACTAACGTCTTTAATTTTGTATTATGTCAATAGGAGAAGGAAATCGGGAATGTAATGTTGGTAGTGGGTCAATGGAATGGTGTGACGGAAAAATGCGCCGCCAAATGAGCCAAGTGATATGATATGATAGCTTCACCGTTTCCAATAACTTCCGTAGCATACGTACACTTTCAGATCGAATTAGTCTATGCTGTAAGCCTATGTAAAAGAATATAATGATTAGACTTATGTGTATTCCTTCGTTGCAGAGTGACCGATATAGCTTATATAGCCCGGCAGACCAGTGTGTGAATTAACGGGGGGGGGGGGACATCCTTGTGTGTCTGCATGTGGACGTATGTACAATTTAATTTATTAGAAGTTAGCACGGATACAGCAAGGGCTATTTTACACCGTTCTTGTAAAAATGTGATATAACAATAATAATAATAATAACAACAAATAATTATGCAGTAGGAATAAGCTTAGAATTTTTTTTTTCATTTCAGATTCTCATAACAATTTTTTTTAGAAATTTACTTTTACTGAGGCAAAAATCTGGTGGTAAAGGAAGAGAGAGTATTGTAAAGATATGACAATCTGTATACGAGAGATCTTTGGACCAAGCACAATCTAGGTTTTGATAGGTAGAAATGGTGTTGGGAACGGGCATTTTGTCTGGGTACTCTTAGGTTAAAAAGAGGAAGAAGGTCGTTGGTCCTGAGTGTGCCCTGCATTATTTTATAAAGACATTTTGAGTCATTTAGGTTTTTTCGCGTGTCTATGTTTTTCAAGTCAAGAGAAATCAAAATATCTGCGTTAGAATTATGTTGGAGGTTGGGTATCCTGTGTTGCACAATACGAATAAAGAAATTTTGTAATTTGTACAATTTAGATAAGTTAGTTTCACAGGCCATAAACCAGATATGAACAGTATTCGATAGTAGGGAGTACACAAATGAGAAAATATGACCGTAGAGCTCTCAAATCTTTAATATCTGTAAACCTGTAGAAAAGTCCAAGAAGTTTGAGTGCTTTAGAAGTTACGAATTCAATGTGAGGAATAAAATGAGTTTTTCATCAACCTGTATGATACCAAGGCCTTTGTAATGGTCTACCCATGATATAATAGATGAGGATAATGTGTATGTATACATTTTGTGGTATGGGTCTTGAGTGAGAAACGCATTGCAGCAGTTTTGCACGGATTGACTTTCAGCAACCAATTATTGCAGAACATTTCAATAGAATCTATAGCGGCTTGAAGGAAGAGTCTTCTGTAGATTTAATGGTCTTAAAAATTTTGCAGTCATCAGCGTAGAGAAGTACAGACTACAGAACAGGAATTATCTATCTTTTCACATAAATCATCAATGTAGAGGGAAAATAAAACTGGCCGTAATGAGCTTCCTTGAGGGACACCTGAAAGCACTGGGAGCCACTTGTAGGTTCTACCAGGGAAGACGACACGTTGTTCTCTGCCAGACAAATATGATGTAAGAAGCTGAAGGAGGGGCCCGTGTAAATTAAATCTGGAGTTAAGCATGTGTATAAGAAGTTTGTGATTGACAATTTGAAATACCTTGGAGAAGTCTAGGTATATGACGTCAAGTTCTTGTCTATTTGCTAGGGCATCTGTGGCTTGAGACAGTAGGACAGCTAAGTTGGTTTCACAGGAAGCATTCGGTACAAAGCCATGCTGGGAGGGAGAAAGAAATGGGATGACATGTTTGTGAATCCTGTCTGTGATGATTTCTTTCACAAATTAGGCCGAGGACAAAAAGAAGGTAAATGGATCTATATGAATTAACATATATTAGATTCAATATATAATTTTCTTATCAACAACATTTCACACACACACCCCTGTAAAAATTCCTTAAATCGGACATTGCCGCAAGCTCTAAAACTGCATGGGCAGGGGGAGCTAGGGCTTGAGTGTACCAAGGGTATTGAGGAGAGGCACAAAATTGTTGTAAATTGTGGGGATGCAAGCAAGTGTAAGCCCCGTCTTTACATGAATTTCAGTTCATTACTGCTGAAGTATTGAACTGTCTTGGACAATTCAACAACAAAGCTTAAGTTATCTTTCACAGTTAAAAAAATAATGTTGGAAAAAATCCTCATGTTCATGGCAGGAGAGACGTGTGACGCCATAAAAAATATTCCTTATGATGCCAAAAGTAAAAGTACAGCTATAATGACTATTAATTGATGGAATTTGACATAGTTTGACTCGGTAAACAGGACGTATTACTTCTGAATTGTATTTTCAGAATTGGTGAGTAGAGATTTAAGATTTTCGTATTAGAAGCTGAGATACTTTAAATCACACATAAAAATTGTTAACATGAAGTTTGTAACACTGAAATCTTGGCTGTGTCGTGACGTTCTGTTCTCCCGCTGTCTCTAAATTTCGCTCCCGTTTCGTTTGGTTCATCTGTAATCTAAACATATGGAGCCGTCAAGGGAAATGTATCGCGTGATAAATAGGAGCTTGGCCGTAAACCCACAGGGCGAGAAGGAAATATGGCGGTAATTTAACAAGACAGTTGGGGACGTGGTGAGAGTGTAGATAGACACACACACACACACACACATGATCACCACGCAAAAGGACCGTTTTACGGGTTGACTTCGTTTTACAAGTGAGACGAAAGCTAGTTACCACTTTTTCCACATCCCTCCCCTTCCCACTTCATTCCATTTATCTATTTCTTAGAACTGGTGAACAGTAATATAAATTATAAAGCAGTGATGAATTAGAACAGATTTACATTTTTACAGGTGAAGCTGTAGGCAACATTTTTGAAAATTATTATATTCTTTTGATATTTCGGAATTATTTTATTACAGTAGATTTGATTTTGTGCTCACGTTGAAAGCAAAGCATTCATCGTTTTTTAAAACTGTGAAAGGTCAAGTGTGTCATTATTCAGCTAAATTTGGTCAGATGAAAAACGCAATACGAAAGCAAATTAGTAGCAAAATCAAAGCGTATTCAAATTTTGTTTATTTTGTGGACTTCCAGGAGTAGCTTTAATGTATACACGAACTTTCAATTACAGTATATAAACACAACTTCAATTTTGCACAAAAATGAGAATTTTGCACACTTCAATACAAAATAAGATAAAAATGAACAAATACATTAACAGAAAGAATAATATCAAGACATACATGTTTAATAAAGAAAACACCTATTAAGATGGCCGATTTAGTATTCATTAGATTCAAGCAAATGTTCGGGGTGTTATCTAAAGTTCATCCTTCAATGTGAATTTTGGACATTAACTTAGAAATAGAAAGGCAAAAATAACTAAGCACACGCTTTTACTTGATATCTCATATGATGCTTAAGTATTCTCATCAGTACAGTTCAGCACAATAATGATAGATCAAACTTATCACATTATTGATCAATATGATCCCTTGAACTGATGATCTGAAATTCACAGTTTCCTTCCATAACACAGTTGCTACGCATTACCTGATTTTCCTTTCACTGAGAGCATCACTAATATTTACACACAATCTAGAAATATATGTAAGCTCTCCAGTATACAAATTACTTACGTTTTCTCAATCATCAGGCGTCTAATATTGGCATTTGTCTTCGAATGTTCAATTGTAGTATTCGTTTTTTCACCATAACCAAAGTGATAGTATATTAATTAAAAAGAAAACCTTTTGTAGCCTTTTTCATATTCTTAAATACGATTATCCTAAGTCTTTATGCTGTAAAAACATAAAATTATGATGACACTCATTTTAACTTATTAACAATACAGAAAGACAGAATCATTACCTCAATTTAAATCAGATATCGATACCAGGTTTTTCATATATTGGTTACAATTATGGTAGAGCAAAATCAAGATGGCTTGAAACTCGGTTATATTGAGATGAGAACCTGTAAAATTAGGGCACGCTGTACAATAGCAAGCCTAGTAGTCCAAGCAATATGTACTTTTACCTGTAAAAAATACAGAAGTTTTGAAATTTGGCAGTTTGATACAGTTTCATGTCCTGAGTAATATGCCAAATTAGCGACCTCCGGCGTTGCCGCTCGCTACGCCATATTGAAGAAAATGGCGCCAAAAACAGTTTTTTTGTCAATATCTCGCTTGAAAAGCATTTTAGAGCAAACTGTGTAATTACAAAAATTAATCTACAAAATTCTCTACAACGAAGGTTATTTCCATTCTTCTTCTAGGATGCACCGTTTAGGCGGTAGAGCTACTTGTAGTTTTTCCATACATTGTTTTGTAAATTGAAACAGTAAAGGCCAAGCAACAGGAAGCTGAAAATTGTCATATGTGAAAAAATACAGGAGTTTTAAGTTTAACACAGTTTGGAGATACTAAGTAAATACACCGACTTTGCGACCTTGGTGCGTTGCAGCTCGTTCCGCCATATTTTACATATGACGCTCGAAATGCAATATTTTGCCATATCTCCTTTTACAGTACTTCTTAGGTACAGTAGTTTCGCAAACTGGCAGTTCGATATAGTTTTACGCCCTGAACATTCTAAATTATCGATCTTGGTGCGTTGCCGCTTGCTCTTCCTTATGTTGCAAATGGTACCCGAAGTACGTTTCTTGATATCTTTTCAGTGTCTCTGAGAAAAATCGTTGTTACGAAGATTGTAAAGGATCAAAGATCTACAACTTTCAAACTCGCTTAAACACCACCATATGATAGAGTATTCGGCGCGTTCTTTTAAATTTATTTTTTTATTGTGGAGTACCCAGTATGCCTAATCAACACAGGTTGATTGATATTTAGACTTTTTTTTTCGTTTTGATGCTCTGGATATCGCAGATTTGTTTACGTCTACTTCACTAGCATTTGGCTGAGTATCACCATTGAGTAAATACGTCCGTATTTACTCAATGGTATCGCTCTCCTCTTCAGAATCCTCTTCCTTTTCATCTTGATATGCAGACAGGATGTTCATGATGATTTTCATTTCATCTTCTTCTTCAGAGTAACTAAAAATTGTAGCAACGTTTTCGCAATCCTCTTCATTGCAGTAAACGAAAATGATACAACACTTTAAACCTACCTTTCTGCATCCAAATGCTGAGTCGCATCCTTTTCTGCATTTACAGTAGAGGGATTTAAGTAGTAATCCAGGAGCAAAATCTTTTGTTGTTCTGACTGGAATAAGTCCAGTCTTACTTCTCTTCCATCCCCACTCTTCTGGATTCTTGTAGTTACCTATCCAACTCTCAACTTGATGGTAAGTGTGAAACGAATGCTGTGGTGATATCTGTGTGTGTGTGAGTAAATCTTCAGAAGCACCTTCAGAAACATAGTCTTTCCTTGGCGGAAGACTGCACTCGTTGTGTCACAACCACTACATGCGTGTAAAAACAATATATTATCTGTCATTATTGGTTCGACGTGCAAACTCCTAAGAAATACAGATAAGAAGATATTGTCAGAAAATATATTTTTCACTCCATTTGTCCAATATGGTGGAGCGAGTGACAACACACTAAGGTCGCAAGTCTAGTACATTATTCAGTACTTGAAACTGTGTCAGCTTGCCAAATTTCAAAACTCTTGTATATTTTTTCATCTAGCTAAGGCCAGTTTCAGCTTCCAGTTGCTTGGCATTTGCTGTTACGTAATGACATACGGCTGCAAAGCTACAAGCGCTTCTAGCGCCTAAACGGTACATTCTAGAAGAAGAATGGAAATAACCTTTCTTGTAGAGAATTTTATTTAGATTAACTTTTGTAGTTTCACATTTTGCTCTAAAATGCTTTTAAAGCGAAATATTGTCAAAAACATATTTTGGGCACCAGTTTTCAATATGGCGGAGCGAGCGACAACGCACCAAGATCGATAATTTAATATGTTCAGGGCGTAAAAATATATCGAATTGCCAGTTTGCGAAACTACTGTACCTAAGAAGTACTGAAAAAGGAGATATGGCAAAATATTGCATTTCAGCCGCCATATGTAAAATATGGCGGAACGAGCTGCAACGCACCAAAGTCGCAAAGTCGGTGTATTACTCAGTACTTTCAAACTGTGTTAAACTTAAAACTCCTGTATCTTTTTCCCAAATATGACAATTTTCAGCTTCCTGTTGCTTGGCCTTTGCTTTTTCAATTTACAAAACAATGTAGGAATAAACTGGAAAACTACAAGTAGCTCAACCGCCTAAACGGTGCATCCTAGAAGAAAAATGGAAATAACCTTTGTTGTAGAGAATTTCGTAGATTAATTTTTGTAATTATACACAGTTTGCTCTAAAATGCTTTTCAAGCGAGATATTTACAAAAAAAACTGTTTTGGCGCAATTTTCTTCAATATGGCGAAGCGAACGTCAACACTTCGAGGTCGCAAATTTGGTATAGGGTCTATTACTCAGGTATCAATGCTGCCTGGACTATAGGTGTTCGCAAATAAAACAGGTCATTACTGCGAGTGGATCTTACAGGAACTCGACAAAACAACTCGTGAAGAATATCACGAGATTTGAAATGTCCATTAACAACTTTATATTGGTATTTGAAATCTTGCAAATATATACATGCTAAAGCTTTTAATATGAAGGACTTCTAAGAGTTGTTTTTTGCTGAAATTGCGTATGGATGGGACACGAAAGCAAATGATATCCAAGAAAAAGTTCAAAACTTTGTTAAGCTTGAAAACTAGAGTGAGAGACTCCGTAGCCCAGACAGGAGAACAATATTCAAGATGCGGAGATACGTAACTTTTGTAAAATAAACTAAGTGATGTAGGATCCTTCAAATCAACGAATCTATAAAGCAAACCAAGAAGTTCATGGCATTTTTAAACGTTAATAGACATTGTAACATGATCTTCAAAAGTTAGCTTTGAGTCGATCAAAACACCGAGATCTTTATGTGATAAAATTTTTGCAATTTGTTTTAAGATAATACGAACTTTGAAGATGACTTTTCTTAAAACTAATTGTGAGGGTAGTGCATTTATCACTTATCAGTGCTAATTTTAAGCTGGCATTTATCGCACCATGGAGTGAAAATTGCAATATCCGACTACAGTTACTTTACATTATCAAGAGTTTTAATTACTCAAAAAAGTTAAAGTCATTGGCATACATAAGAATGTTGCTTGAAGATTCAAGTGTAGTGGTCCATAAGGTCGTCCATGAACATAACAAAAGGAAAGAGGCTAAGGACGGAACCCTTTGGTACTCCAGATGCAATAGTGCACCACCGTGAGAAGCAGCGCCAGACACAACAACATGTTGCTGGAAGTTAGCTAGGTAATCTTAAATTAAGGATAAGAATTGACCGTGAATATTAAACCTGTGAGACAGTTTACGTAACACATGAGCATGACTAGTCTAATCAAATTCTTTTGTGAGATCAAAGTATATGGCCGAGCCGCCGTAGCTCAGTGGTAGAGCGTTGGCGTAGCATTTTAGAGGTCGTGGGTTCGATCTCAGCGACCGACCATCCTGACTGAGGTTTTCCCAGGGTTTTTTACTGTCACACCAGGTAAATGCCAGGATGGCACCTTCAACATAGGCCCTGGTCGACAACTTCCAGAATCCTTTCCCCTCCCCTATCCCGGTCTGAGCCTTAGATGCCTTAAATTAAATTCAAATCAAAGTATATGATATCAAGTTATGTATTATTAGACAGGAAACTAGTAGCGTGTGACTTGGAAGATATGTTCCAAAATAATCCGTTTTGTTTTAGATTTTCAATGTATCACCCAATTAACAGTCACCAGCAGGAACCAAATCCAGGCCTGCTTATCGAGTATCGACTTTGAGCATATCCAAACAAACGCACCGCTAGCTAATATTCTTGAGACGCCTACATAATGTTCTTTATAGTTCTATTGCACGGAATAACGTAAGATATTACAATTTTTGACGAGAGGTCTTGCGTAATCTGTTAAATATGTTCTAGTATGTATGTATTTTACGGGGAGAGGTGAATTATTTCATTCTAAGACGCTTATCTCGATCTTTTTTTGGTAAACATACAACTTAATATTATATATAATGAACAATGTTGATTCTTGATACACAAGCCGAAAATAAAGCTGAAATTTGAGTTATTTATTCTACTTTTTGAGGTTTTATGACTAAAGAAAGAGATAACGTGAAGGTTGCAAAAGGAATTTCACTGTATTAGATTCTGCGTGACTAAAGATTACAATTCAAGTGACAGTTGCCAAGAAAATGTATTTTAATAGTACCAGGATAATATTTGCATGTAATTTCTAATGTAGTAATGTATTTTAGCAATCATGATACGGGTGGCAATCGTTGCTTGTTTTCCAGTTCTCATTACACCACTTCCCTTCAAGTTGTGTTCGCCAGGTCATGCTCCTGATGGAAACGAGGCGTGGTTACAGATTCAGATTCAGATTACGTATTTCATCCCGTTTTATTGTAGTTTGTCACGCCCGGGAACCGTCCTGTGTCAGTGGGACCAACTGCTTGTATTTGTCACGTCTGAAATGTGGACTGGAGGGTAATTCTTATACTACTGTAGTTGATTTGTATCTACCATGCTTTGACTTTGCTTTTTTATACGTGGAGGATGAAAATGAGTTACTGCTCACATTCCAGAAAAGAAAGAAAAAACTCCCCTTTTCCCTTTACATACACGCACATGTATGTTAATGTAAAAACAACAACTTAATTTTTACCTAGCTGTGGCTTTATCTGTCCCATGAAAAATTCCACCTGTGTGCTGGCAGTACACAGCTATTTATCACGGCAGTTCACGCACTACGAGGCATAATTGCATGTTTTGACGTACGCGTTTTGCTTTTCGTTGATTTGACTTTTCCTGGAATATTCTAATTTTCAGTATCAGTCATAAATTGTTGAAAGTGAGTTTTCATTTGACGCCTTAATAGATATACACGTGTTGTATCCGGTTCTTGGAAATTACACTTCAAAGAGAATCCGAAATGAAAAGGAAGACAAAGAAAACTGTTTGTTTCACAAGTAAATGTTTAAGTTCATCATACAATTAATTACTGTCTTACACATTTAAAACTACTAAACGTAGATATATGTGAGTGCAAGGTTTCTTAATTTACATTACTGTGCGGTATCTTGATCTAAATATGTCACAGGGCTGGAGGATGACGTCCCTCAGTGAACAAATCTTATAGGGACTTATAAAGAAGCAGCTCGAGTCTCTAATCTCTTATGTAGGTACCACCCCCGACATTTGCTGGGTGCAACTAAGGAACATCCTGGAAAAGGTTCGAACCTTCGTACTTCTGAGCCGTTTCGAAGTCCGCGACCGTCACTACTGGAGAATGCTTCGAGTTTTCCGTTTCTTTATGGACCATCGTAAAATCTTCCATTAAAAAAATCGTTTGCCAGATAATTTAAAAAATGTTCGTTCATCTTTTGTACATGAGTTCCTATATATCTCGATATTAAAATTATCTTTAAAGAAACTTTATGGTTTTAGTTTCCAGGGGTGGATATGTGTTCCTAACGGTGCGTTAAAAACTGAAACAGTTAAGAGATCTAAAGCAAAAACAATTTAATGTAACTTAAAATGCCTGATCATCAAATTATCATGGTTGCTCAAAATTACTTCGTTTATGCTGAAATTAAGCCACTAAACGATTAAAATTAGCAGTCTTTTATATTAATGTATGAATTCCACAACTCCAAAAGTTTAAAATGCCATCAAAAAATGTATGCTCAAAGAAATCAGAACAAAGGAAGATACCTCTTTCTCTCAACAGGGAAATAAACATAATCGTTTATTGAAATTTAGACTTTAAATTTTCTAATGACTCACCTGCAAACATTCTGAAACTTTGTACAATGAAACTTAAATGTACCGTAAATTTCTTTAGATTCAGTCGCTAATCTGTTATTGAAAATTGCCGTTCAAATTTGTTCACGTGTAGAATTTCAAATTCTAAGTCATTTCATTTCTAGAAAGGCCAGCCTGAGAGTTGCCTAAAGTCAATAATAATAATAATATATATAAAATAAAAGTAAAAATAAAAATAATAAAAAAGGATTTTAAAAAAAAACACACCCTTAATTAAGCAAAAAATGGACTAAAAAGTAAAAATAATAAATTTATGAATCTGAAAATAAAAGCGTGGGTGCTCTTGCTTACCTTATCATAAAATCATAATATCTAAGTGCACTCACGCTTTAATTTTCGGATTCATAAGTTAATTATTTTTTTTTACTTTTTAGTCCATTTCCTTTGCTTAAAAAAGCGTGTTTTTAAATCCTTTTTGTAATTTATTTTATTTATTATTCTTTTCGGGTTATTTCGGTGTTCATACATACTTTCTCTCTAGTATTTTGTGCCCCAAATCCTAAAGTGTTCTGCAACCAGCCAAACCCAGCCGCGGTGCAGGCTAGTATTTATTTTAGGCTAAAGAAGTCTGTAATAACAAAATATTAAAATATGTTTTTAAGATATATACAAAAGATATATGAAAGTAACAATGGAATGTTGTATTATCACCCGACTTACGTCACTGTGCAAAATTTCATCATTGTATGACGTCGGGAAATGAGTTAAATTAACGTTGCAAGATTTGTGCCAGAGATGAAACATGGTTAGAGAGTAAGTTAGTAAAAAGCGTGTAATAATAAAATAAATAAATAATAAAAAAACTAGAAAAGGATGAATTCTAAGTCTCCTGTTATTTATTATGCACTAGAAAATCTGCACATAGAACGAATCATGACTTACCAGGATAAACTATCTCCTGTGGGACACGAAAATCGACATGGAACTTCTACAATGCATTGATGATGTAGACAAATGAACTCTCCTGTACTACGTTTCAGAATTTAGTGAAACATGAGTTACAGGACTTCAAAGTTTTCGAAATTTTGATCTGAATTCGTGAAAAGTAGGCAACATTAATGAAGCTGATGTGTTAATTAATTACTCTGATCCCAAATGCGAATATTAATATATAAACACAGGATGACCCAAAGGAAATTTCCCATCTCGTTAACTGTAACCAATTGATTTCCAGTAGGAATCCCGACACTCGCCCGTTTTAATTTCAAAGGGAATATCCCATCGTTGTCAAACATTGCATGTAGTCCCATTTTATTGTGTCCTAGTGGCAAAAAGTAAAATTTTCTTAAATGACAACATGGTTAAAGTTTCACATCATGTCAGTGGTCTTTAGGTTCTATTACAAAAGCATGTGATTATTTACTAGTTTATTAGAAAACTACTAGAAATAGCGTTTGGAACTCTCAAATATTATAATGTGAAACTTGATAGGTGAGGTAATATTTTGCACTATTTAACGTTATGAGCACTACAATTACCTCGGGAGCCCGCGCTGCGACAACGAATACTAGAAACAAAACGACCTAAGAGAAGTCTAAGCAAGCATGAAATTCAGTTTGATATTCGAAATTGTTACAAGTGGATCTTACTAGATGTTTGCATCGGCTTCTCCTTTGAGGCCAAGATTTCTGTGTTTACTTTGCGCAACATAATGGCTCAAATGTTCTCTGCTCATGCATAATGAAACAACCTGTCCCGGAACAACAGACGACAGAGAGGTGTAAAAAAAAATAAAAAAGAAGGAAAGAAACGATATGCTGAGAAAATCCTAATCGGAAAGGAACGTCGGGGAGCATGCAGTCAGTAATGTTATTTGAATGTGTTTGAGACGAGGAGAGTTGAAGATCATTGCGGTCGCTTTGTGGCTTATGATACAAACAGCGTAACGAGCTGCCGACTTACAAGGGTTCTGTCATTGGAGATGGTAGACTTGGAGATGATATACTGTATTCTTCAAAGTGCCGTACCCGAGAAAGAAATTAAATATTTTTTTAGAAAACCGAATGTTGCTAACAAGTAGTGCATACGTGAAAATTGCCCATTGTTGAACATTATAGGGAACCCCGTCCAAGCAACGAACTTGGGAACTTCATGGTGGAGGGAATCCCTAATGCCAGGGACAACTAGAACTGCACATAGGAACAATACATTTGTTTACTTGTAGTGGGTGGGTGCACAATACCTGTTGGCTTTGCTAAACGTAAGCTTGAGTGTCCCCAAGCAGTATAGTTTAAACAGATGGTACAATTATGTTTTTTCTAATTGAATAAAATCGTTGTATATACGTCACACTATAAAATAACATGCTAACCTGTAATAATTAACGACGATAGTGTGCGTAAGGAGCGGGCAGTTTTACTAATATGGTTGTGAATTGCTGTCGAATATTGAAACGCTGCCAAGATTGAAAAAAATTGTTGCTATGTATAAACCAGCTTGATGGGTTGGGGACCTTTAGATATACATGCTGAAAATCCCTGAATACGCTAGTTTGCCTTGTGAATGTTGTACCAACTGTCCGTAGGATAGATATTTAATGGACAGTCGGATAGATATTCAATGTCGAATTCATAAGAAAACACGATTACAGTCAACAGAACACAGCACGATGAGTCTAATGCGATCTGTATTGGCCACTGACGGCAAATGAAATCTCTGTCAAACCTCTGAACAATTGGACAATTGAACATGACTGTATTTTCATTCCTTACTAGCCAAGCTCGAAAAAAGTAAAGCGCGAATGTAGCAAAAAATACGAATATGCGATCTCTGACGTACGAAGAGCTGTCCAACCCTCCTAAATGAAACGTCGTAGCTTACCTATAGGGAAATGAAACCCAGGCAACGAATATGAAATTGTTTTTATCTTTCCTGTTTACGAACCGAAGTTAGAAATTCAAGCGAGGATGTATATAGAAATAAAAATAAACGTTCCTTAACGTAATACGGGCGTATCCCGCCTGCAGGATAAATTTGTCCAATATGGCGATGTGGCAATATAGATGAGCCATATACGTTATAAACTACGACTAGCATGTTTGAGTACTGGTATTGTGCTTTTATTGCAGGTTTAGTTGTAAGCAAAGGATCTCTGTACACCGCAAACGTGGAAAATCACAGCTGACGTAGCGGGAATGTGCATTAATACTGTAATCACTACATTAGCATCCCTGCCTTGAGAATGTCAAATCCAAATTAAGATAAAAAAGATGTAACGCGAGAATAATAATACTAATATTATTATAACGTACGAATAATATTTAATCTGTAGATTAACAAGTGGGCTTCCAACCGTAGTGCAATGCCAATAGTTTTATGCATCCGTAATAAAGGTACGGCAGCATTGGCTTGTTCAAAGCCGTAACTGATTAGTCAGAATACCCCACCAGTGTATGTAATAGTAGAATAAACAATTGAACATACTAATAGCTCCCAATAATCCAGCCAAGCAGGTGGACAATGCCGTATTCCAATATTCGAAATAAATGTCAGAGGCATTAAGCATTTATAGGTCAGGTGTCTGTAATACACAAGCAGATCAATAGAGTATTATTGTACCACGTATATTGATAGTTAATAGTCGAATTGACAAACAGATAGCGATTTGGTCATTTGATTGGCAGGACATGGAATTTTATTATAACAAACACAGATGTGTATCTAGCTTCCCGAAATAATCGTGCACAAAGAGTTGTAATCGCTCGAGCAGTGAAAAGGGAAACGCATAGAACTTTTGTAAAATGAGTAAAACTTAACACAGATAGGTTATCCAGCCAACATAAGATAACGATACTTGCCACTATCGTTGAGGATAAAAAGTACGACACCTAGTGAAGTTAATGAACATGGTGCGATAACGCAACCATCCCAACAGTCAGCTATGAATACACCGTTCCAGAATTACAAGTACGGAAATTATTTACACTACGTAGTCAATATCTGAGTCCTGGCTATACCACACGTTCGCAATCGATTAATTTGTATCGTAATGTCATTGGCAAATACTAGGACACAATCAAAGTGCAACGGAGCTTCTTGATTGGCTGGTAATTGCTATAAAGCAACGTCGGCGACAGGCATCGAACCCAGTTCCAAAGCACAATGACGGGTTGTAGCTGTTCAGACTCACACGTGGGTGCAAATTGCGTACTACATGTAATTGAGGAATGGACGCCTTCCTTTTCAGTCGCTTGCATCTACTGTTATGCAGGTATTCTTCTTGAAGATGATATTGATGAACATGTTTGTACTAACCTTTCAGCAGATGATGTACGAGATGAAGTTTTAGAGACGTTAGCGTTTTTCGATATATATCATTCAGTCTACAATATTCTTGTAGCAATGCATTCGGAGCAAGCCATCACAGTAGAACACTTTATATGTACCTATACAGAGATGCTTTCTAATGACGATGATGTAAGGCAATCTACAATCTTCTGTTGACTATGAACATAGAGCATCACTTTCAACTTTGGACCAGGATTAAAAATTGAAACACAGCGATTGAATTGGAAAAAGATCTTTATTGTATAATTAACAAATACAGTGCTTCACGTACAATATACAAGATGCTAGTGACAAATAGTTACAAGAGGACATACATGACCACATCAGGATATATCGGTCGACATTGCATCGACCACAGGGCAATAACCTGTTGCATAAAAAACAGGATACCAAGTTCATATCAACTAAATATTGTATTACCTCCCCCAATACAACGTTTGGTGATAGCTTGCCACATGAGACCCATCACATGCAAAGTCTATTGTCTTGTAAAGATAATACAGTTGCTTTTGGTAAATATTTATAACCATGGGTACAAAAATGTTGTCTTCCCACCTGAAGAAAACAAAATGTGCTGCTACAGTTAACGAACGTATCACTAATTGCAGTATGCACTCATTAGGAAATCTTGGTATTGTATATAAACTATGCTACAAATGAACAGTGTCCACCCAGTAAAGAACATTTTGTGTCATTCTATATACAGTGGGCTGAACATTACACAGGAATTAGTTTTGCTTTGTAAAGTACTGAGAGCAAGTGAAACTGTACACATGTATGTATTTAAATGTCATTCCTGTGCTTTGATTTTGTAATGGTCATGAGTCGTTTACTATGACTCAATCACCACCACCAATGTAAAATGTATATAATAAATAAGTATTCCAATAAAACGACATGCACGTGTTTACTTCCATGTTTTCCTAACTTCGATATCCATAGGGAACTCTCATATATTGTTTTCGCTCAATATTATTTAATTTGCGGCGTTTGTGTTGTTGCACAACAACATGGCGTTTCACCTGAGATTTACAAACGACACGAAAGTTGGCCCTTCGCAGAATACGATTAGGTTTAACGATTTGTTTAGCTTTATACGTACCCTTCCCCACCTTAAACATATCCTTAAATGTAATCTGTTTTCGTATTCGCCGATTAAGGGTAATTCCAAGAATTTTGATCACATGATTCTAGCCCCGTCGATACTTCCCATAGTTCGTAACAATAATTCTTATGGCCCCCAGACGTAAATCGACGCATTGTACACCCTGCAGGCACTTCATCTTTTAGCTGACCTAGGTAATCACCTATTGGAAGCAATGGAGCTTCATCACGGCGTCGAACGTAGATAATACTATCGGTGTCACAGTACAAGGAACGATCTATACCGACAGTAATCATTGCCTTATACAGTCGTAGTCGTGCCCAAGAAGAAATAAAAGCTGCAAGCATGACATTGATGAACGTGTAAGGTGTATTGAGCGATTCCAAATCCCGATATTGAACAAGAAGTATACTCCCTATTAGATTTACATGTTGAATTTCCAGATGAGGAGCATAGACAATTTCATTAAAGTTCTGAGTTGATGTAACAACCATAGTTTTTGCAAGATTACACCTCTGGGCCCACTTTCCAAACAAGGAGTTTAAATATATTTTTGCAATGAATCGAAGACCTCGTTTTTGTTAATGTTATCATACTCTAAAACAAGTCCACCGACATTTCCGATTCTCAAATTTCGTACGTTTGCACAATCCTATAACCACCATTTAATGCAGCATGGAGCTCGGCGTGCAAAAAACACCTTTGATAGCTCGTTCTTCGTCTGTATGAGTACAGTCTCTGGTATATAACATCTCCATACACGTTCTACACAGACCAAACATTAGTTTGTTGTCGGCATTGTATGGTAATATGGGAATGGGTAGATTAGTTGGAGGGAGGACTTTACAAAAGACTAAACCATGAACCTGAGAGGGATCGCGCATGTCCATGCCTTTATGCACTGTTACAGGTCCAACCGGAAGTGGACGGCTAGCCATGACCCAGGGATAGAGAGAAGTAAAATCGACAAAATCGATTCGTTCCGTTTCACTGCATTTGTAAAGGGTTTGAAAGCATTCGGTTCGTCCGCCCTTAAAGGCATCCTTAGGACATAAGGGTTCTTGAATATCTGAACAATGATCGCGAAAAAAGGCTTGAATATCCTCCGAAGTCTACCTGTTTGTGCCACTGACATTCCCAGATGGACACAACATTTTCGTTACATTTCTGGCGCAAAAACTCCTCCCTTGCCATAGTGTTGGCATATCGACTATTGAGACTACCCCCTTGTTTACCTATAAGTAGAACAGTTCACGCTGAAAGTCGAATGTTTTTTCCCTTTGACACATTGCTTCTGCCATCGTGTAATAGCCTCGGTATCCTTGTCCGATTTACTTCCTAGATCGTAATAATCCAGGTCTGGATATAATCCAACATAATTCTGATTCCTCACGGTATTGAATAGGTGTGGAAAGTCTCCCTTCCTCAGGGATTCGTCCAGCCCTAACGTTTTGGGAGGTCTGCTAATCGAACCCCCATAAACAGGAACGTGTCTCTGAATATAATGTTGTTTATTGTTAACTGCATAGTTTTGTGACCACTAGTAAGTATTTCAGGTACTAATTGCTCATGTTCCAATATTTCACGGGCAACAAATAAATTGTCGAAACCATGTTCATTAAGTGCCAACGCAACCATTTATGTGAACTTAATACCCTGCTCTAACATGTGTAATAAACGGGTCCTTAGTATAAAATGTAAAGTCACGAGAGTCATCAGCATTACCGCAAACATTACATTTATAGGTATTATCATGAATATCATTGTATTGATTACATCGATGTGGTACACAAACTAAATTAGAAAATAAAATTTCTAATCCTTTCTGTAGAAAATAGAATTTCCTGGAGTGGAGTAAGCGAACGAATCTATTCAGGGTGAAAAGAAGGGACTCAGTAGAATTGTTACGGCTGAATTGGGTGGAGTAAGTCGGAAACAATTACTTCTAATAGAATTCTGTTCCTATCCCTATTTTTTTCTCCACTGGGAGTAGAATAGTTGCATAATTAATTTCTCTCTTTTTTAATCGTAAGTACTAAATTTCTAGTAGGTAGTTACCATGGCATTAACCTATTAACTTGTCCGTGGGAATAAAGGGAAAATTTTGCTTCTATGCATCATTGATTTTGGTGAACGAAAAGGGATTAGAGCATGTTAGATGAATCTTGGGTTCTTCAATTGGCTAATTGAAGGGATTTCACTGTACTAAATGGTGGTATATGGATGCATGTGGATATTTTCAATTGGTGGTATTTAGAGTAAACTGGTGGATGGAATTGGGAGAACCGATTTGGGTATAATTGATTCGATTCCATGAATACTTTTTTCCGAGTTAAACTAATTGGGGATCTTTTCACCTTTATGGTAGATATTGAATAAGAAAGATATTCAGATTTTTGAGGAAATAATACCTAATTAGTGATTCAAAACGATTAGAGATTAAAGTGCTTTATTCGCCTGGTTATACGATATCACAGTATTACTAAAAATACAAATTTGTGTCAGGAAAAGTAGATAAATTTTTGTATGAAATTAATTAGTATATCCACTGATTAAGTCTCTAAATTGAGAATCAGAGTGATAGAGCTTATGACATTTCTATGCGCAGTTTAGTTGCTAAAATCATAAATTTGTGTTTAATTTGATTTTACAAGAATCCTCCTAAGACCTTGTGTTATTCGTAGTTCGTTGCGAAAAATATATTGATTTAATCTTTTGTATGGTGATATGGCTGTTAGTTTAAATTATTGAAACATATGGAAAATTTGAGAGAGAAAGAGCAGCCTGGAATAAGTTGTTTACATGCAAACAATTTTAGGTTTATTTTTGTTTAGCTATTGACATTAGTCGAGTAGAGGTAATGCTCTTTTTAGATGGTCTTATGAAATATTCGACTTAGAGAGAACCTTTCGATTTGAATACTTGCACTTCCATAAAGTACTTATAAGTCAATGGACCGCGAGAGACCTTTTCGATGTGAATCGAAAGGTTAACAAGTAAAGTCAACATATTGAAAGAGAGACCATTTTGCTGCAAACAGTTTCGTAACTAATGATCACAAGTATATCACGGTACAGCGAAAGATCTTTTCGTTGCGGAACAAGGTTACAAATTCAGTATACCATAACGATAAATTACTAGATTCAGGTTATTCTTGCGCTTTATTAACCAGTAGATAAAACGTTTGGCATGCGAAACACACGGAAGGGCCAAAGATAGATTATTTTCTCGTTTCGAATTTGTTGACACATAAGTGAGCTGTGTTTATTACTTAACCTGATAGAGCAAGACGTTATATTAGTAGTAGTGACATTCCTCTTACATCATATCACGCAATTAATTCTCATTAATTACATGATGTGTCACTGCTTCTTATAATAAGATTCACAGCACAACATAAAACAATACTTCAAAACCAGATACTACAAAAGAAAGTGGTGCCCGAACATTAAATGATTGCTTTATTTGAAATAAAGCTACAAATTGATTTTATCAAGATAATTGTTCATGAGATTACGATAATTCTTTAGAACTATAACCATGGATCAATACATAGAGAAAGAAACCATTTTAGAGGCTTTAGATTTACACACCGAGTCCAACTATTCTCAGAAAGAATTCCTTGCAATTATAAGTGATCTGAATTCTCGAAGGAGTCGAGCAACCTCGGAAGATCAAGAAACACAGGCTACTCCACCACAAACCCACCCAGAAAATGCACAACCCAGTAGCACTGAAGTTTCTAGAATAAATAAAACCAGTTCTTCCAGTTTTGATGGCGACAATAGAAAGACAGATATATTTCAATTCTTAGATGACTTGCAATAATTGTTAGCGGATAAGAACCTAACAGACCAACAAATGCAAGATCTGGTAATCCCCAGGGTGTTAACAAAAGACGCCAGAGTTTGGTTTCTTTTCAAAAAAACATTTTCGAACTATTCTTTATTTTGTTCAGAGCTACTGCAAGAGTGGTACAGTTTCAATCACCACTTAGAATTGCAACGCACTTTAGAAAATACCTACCAACAAGCGACAGAGAGTTTTGCTTCTTTCATAAGAAAGATTCATAGAATGTTTTCGAGGTTGGATAAATTTCCTGACGAGACTTATCAGGTACAATTCATAATAGATCCCAGTCATCCACAATTTAGAAATCACTTTGTGGAAAATACTATTACGTCTGTGAAAGATTTGGAGCAAAAAGCTCTCAAACTTCATTCGTTTTTGTTGCAAAACTTGCTTTATGCTCCTGCAGCTTAAAAGAGTGAGCTCAAGTGTAACCAGTTGGCTTTTGTCCAACAAGAAAAAGTAGGAAATAGTGCTGCAGAATTAATACCTCAAGCTTTTGACTCATCATATTTCTCTAGAATAGAAAACAATGGATTGAAATATAATACTGATAATAACAGCAATAGAGATCAGAACAAACGGCAAATAAAGTGTAAATTTTGCTCTCGTGTTGGACACAAAATAGAGGATTGTTGGCAAAAGAAAAAAGGGATATAAACCAAGTTTCGTCCATGGAAACTAGCAAGCAAACAGTTAGTAGACAGAAGAATAGCGAAAGGTTAGAAAACCGATAACCTTTGATCAATGCAAGAAAATGTGGTCTGAATAGGCAAATATACTGCGACTCCGGGAGCAATATCTCTCTCGTAACTTGGTCCAGTTCCCAGATAATGATTCGTAGAGGTGCAAAGATGACGAGAAGTCAAGAAGAAATATCGTTAGCGGAAGGAAATACTAAGTCTATAGGTTGTATGTATAGGAACATTTATTCTCATAGTAAATGTGTTGGAGTTAAACTCTATATTTTGAAAAATACATGAGATAGTTGGAGGCCGTGATTTGTTAGAAAAGGCTAGGATAGTACTATACATAGCTACCAATTCATGGAGATTTCAAGGTAATGAAGACAAGCATCCTTTTGCTTTCGAGTTAATTCCTTACAAGGAAAGTGAAGAAGAAGAAAGAAGACACACAGATGGCGATCAAACTTCCCGTAAATTCTCGCCACAACCATAGAGTAAGTTGCCAAAGGAAAGATTACAACAAGTTTTTCGTAATATTTCAGATTATTCTGTTGTGGAAGAAGAAGAGTCAAGTTCTGTAAAAGGTACCGGAAAAAAAGTTTCGTCTTCTGGAAGTTCCAATAAGGGAATTGAAGATAACGCTCAGTTGAGTAAAAATGATGGATCTACGGCTGGAAAGGAGAGAAAAGTTGATTCTGTTCCAAAAAATGAAAGGAAGATAATTAGGTTTGATGAGGAATCTTTGACGGGAGATATTTGTTTAAATGTAGCAGTCAAAAAACGGACAGCGAAGAAGAAAGAAGTCAAAGCCAAGGAATCGAAGAAAATACCAAGGAAACGAATCAAAGAGAAGTCCAAACTTCCGTTAGTCTCGTGTACTATATTTGGAGTGAAGTCTATAGCTTTGTTAGATACAGGCAGCTCTTCATGTGTATGTTCTTCTGAACTAGTTAGTAAATGGATTCAAAATGGTGCAGTTATGCCAAAGACTTCTGTGTTGATAAGATTAGCATATGGAAGTATTCAAGCTTCTGGAGAGATATATGCCATTGTAAATATGTATGATTTGAAAATTAAACAACGCTTTATTGTAGTACCTAGATTGATTAGATATATAATATTGGCTAGGGATTTTATGTGTAATGAATCTATGTATTTATGAAGGTGGATGGTTTAATGATGAGATAGAATTTCCGATATGTAAATTTGACAATGATATGCATGAAGTTGCAACCACAGAAGAGGAAGACGTAGATCTTTGTTGTATTAAGCTGTAGGTAATTTGGAATTGAGTACATATTGAAAGGAAATTTTTTAGATATTTTGCTTCAGTATGAAGATGTGTTTTCAACCACCTCTAAGATTACACCTATTTTGGAGCACAGAATAGATGTAACAGATGATAATACTCCATTCTCAACCCGTCTTCGGCCAATGGGCGAAGAGAAAAGAAGAATATTTAAACAAGTCTTAGATGAGATGAAAGAACAGGGTCATATCAAACAAGCCTATACGCCCTATTTGAGTAGCCCAATATTACTGAAAAGGAAATCAGTCCAATGGAAATGCGTACTTGATTGTAGATCTATAAACAAGGTCACAAAAACGGAGAAAAGAAAATTACCAGATTTGGTTGGTTTAATTTCTATCTTATTAGGTAAAACATGGTTTAGTGTAATTGACCTCTGCAATGCCTATGGGAGTATAAGGACAGAAGAAAACTCTCAGAAGTTTTATGGAATGCTTACAGCGCATGCTATTTATACTTTTATCACTTGCTGTTATGGTCTTAAAAAGCTCCCGATGACTAAACAAGCTAATGGATATTGTGTTAGGCGACAGCTATATTAAGTCAACGGTTATATTTTATGATGATTTGGCAGTCTCATCTAGAAGTGAAGAAGACCATTTAGAAGATTTGAGGAGTCTGTTAGAAAAGATACGAAAAGCCAATTGAATCCAAGAAAAATGCAAATTTCGCAGGAATCAATAGAATTCCTCGGTTTCCAAATAGGAAATGAATCAATAAGCTGTACAGAAGAGAAAAGAAGACTAGCAGCACAGATTCAGCCGCCGAAGAATAAGAAGCAAGTTCAAGCGTTACTTGGATTTTTTCATATTTTCCAAAAATGATAGCTAACATGGCGAAAGTGGCTTCGTCAATTTCTGATCTCTGAAAAGATGACATTCCATTCAGGTGGGATGATAAGTGTCAATCAGCTCTTGATTCTTTAAAGGAACTTTTAATTGTAAATCCTTCGCTTCTATTACCGCATTTGTCCAAAGAATTGCATCTATTTGCTGATGGGTCAGGAAAGGCAATTGGTTTTACTCTTGCGCAAAAAGTTGAAGGAACGCGTCTTAGAGTAGTAGCTTTAGGTAGTGAAAAAATTAATGAGACACAGCAAAAATATTCTACTAAAAAATTGAACTATTAGCAATTCTTCTAGCCGTAGAATGGTTTGAAAAATATTTATTGGTGCCAAGTCAGACTTGTTACGTCTATAGTGATCACAGCGCTATATTGTATATTTTCAAAGCTTCCAATCTTCCAGGAGTTTTAACTCGTTCGGTAAATCATCTATTCAGGTTTAATTTAGTCATTTGACATTTACCTGGAAAGAAAATGTTTGTAGACTACTTAAGTAGAATTGAAGACAACTATTCGTTGCCAGGAAGACTTCGTCGGAACTGATTTAATGGAACAAAACTATCCATTAGAATCTGAGTTGGATAAGGATGGATGTATCCGAATCCAAATGGAAGATGGTAAAATTATCGAACATAGCGAATTAGCTAAGGACGATATATGCGCGGCCGAATTTTATAATGGTAAGAAGACCAAGAGGTGGAGCAAAAAGAAAAGGTCGATTCCTGCAACTGTTAATTGTGGTACACCAATATTTGCTGATAGTGACGAAGAGAAGAAACAGTTCTTCGAATTATTGCCATTGAATTCTAAAACTGATAGAGATAATTCAGTAAAGATTAGTTCTTTTGTAAGTGATCTAGTAAACCTAGAAAAGTTTATGGAAGCTCAGAAATCTCATTTTTGGGATATTTATATCAATTATTATTAGGTAGGGAAGTTGAACTGAATAAGCATGAGAAGCAAATATATGATAAGTTTCTACCTGAATCTTTTATTAGTAAAGATGGGTTATTGCTGCGTAATGTTGTAGATAAAGTAGAGTGTAGATGTAGAATTGTAGTATGGGTTCCTCTTGTATTAGGTTAAAGGTGTTAGTAGCATAGCATAACTCTGTTTATAGTGGTCATGGTGGGATTAGGACCACATTACTTAGAATAAAGGCTAAGTTTTCTTGGTTGAACATTCATAAAGTTGAAACAGAATATGTCAGATCTTGTGGTATATGTAGTACGTTTAAACCAACAACAGAAAAGAAGTTTGGATTGATGAATTCCAATAAAGTCTCACAACCTGGCGTCTGTCTTTATATTAATATAATGGGGCCATTATGTAGGACCTCAGTTAGTTTTGTCTGGATATTTTGTGCAATTGACGCATTCTCTCGTTTTGTACGGATTTATCCGTTGAGACAAGTTTCAGCTAAAACGGTTAGCGAGTGCCTATTAAGGATTTTCTGCGAATCGAATTTTTATTCGTCAGTAAATTCGGATAACCATAGTGTTTTCACTAACAAACTATGGAAGAACATGTTGTCATTGTTAAAGACAAAAGAGATACATATAACTCGTTATAGAGCGTGTGCAAATCTTGCGGAAGCAGCAATAAAGCAAGTTAAAAAATGTATAGCTATGTTCTGCGAAGCACATAATAAGTGGAATTTATACCTGAAACGTCTTGAGTTTACCCTCAACTCCCCAGAAACGCTTCCACTAATTTTTGTCCGGCGAAACTGCATTTTGGAAGAGAGATGCGTGGTCCTTTCGAATTTGATAACTTAGATCGTATCCAATATTATGTTGCAGAATCTTACACACAATATGTGAGGGATACAAAGAATTGAAGAAGTGAATCGTTTGGGAGATTCATTCCAGCGACAAGGTCAAAGAAGGCAGGCTAGTTACTACAATAAGCATCGGAAGCCTAACCCGTTCAAAGTAGAAGATAAAGTGCTACTAAGAAAGGTCAATTTGTCGAACGATGCTAAGCACATGCATGCTGGTTTGTAACCAAAATGGGTTGCACTTTTTATAATAATTAAACAAGCTGGAAGGAATAATTTTACAATTGAACATTGCAAAACAAAGAAAATGGCAAAAGCTCATTGTGATCAACTTCGCAAGAGTTATCCAGTTCCTCAGTTCGCGGAAAACTGGGACTTTTCAGAAGCCTATCCTTCAAATGATACAAACAATGGTGAAGATAGACCTCGGGTCAAGTATCATTTATGAAATAGACTATGGTGTAAGTGATTCAATAACAAATATTGATTACAGGAGAAAAGCTCCAAAACTTTATCTAGTTGCAACAAATAATATATTTCTCAAAATTGTGTATGGTAGAAACAACGCTGAAAACTCTATATAAAAGTGACAGAAATAAATGACACTTATTAAGAGATCAGCGGTAATATTTTTTCTTTTTCTCTTTTTAATTTGTCGGGGTATTGTTTAATGAATTTCTCATTACATGGAGTTATTTTTTGTGAAGTGAGGTAAATGTGTACAATTTCTGTATATTATGTGTTAATTGCAAGATTGTCCAATCTAATTAATCAAGTCATTATAGTGTTAGGTAAATGTGCACATAAATATAGTTCAATGAATTTTTAATTTGAAAGATGAAGTAAATAATTTGTGTATTTAATCTTTCTTCTTTCTTTTAGGAAACAAAGTAATTATTGTTGTTATATTTAAATTGTGTATTGTGTACTTGTGTTTATTTACTTATTAGATTTAATTTCTTTATGTTATCTTTCTTAGTTCTTCCAAGACTACTTTAAAATAAAAAGATGTTACGTTTTGTGCAAAGAAATGTCTAAAGATATCTGACTCTGAAGGTTCGTTTTCCCCCAAGCTACGAATTTCGAGCAAGCGGTTACATCTGTGACTGCTCTTTTTTGTTTTCCGTTCCCCTTCCTCCTTCTAGGAATAAAGAGAAAGCGTTAGGGAAGCGGAGTTTTCGCGCCCGGCGGTCAGTCGGGAGGAGGCTTCAAGATGGTCAGTTGGAAAGAAAGGCTACGAGAACAATAATAGGATTACAATAGCGGCCATCGCCTGAAAAGATTTTTATGGATAAGTAGGAGACTCGAATGGAGTGTTTAATTCTTGTACTTATAAAAGTTGTAACTTGTGGCTGAAAAGATAAGCCGATGAATTGGTCGCCAGGTAGGAAATATGTTGTGGTATTTTTATAGAAAACCCAACAGAATATTGTTGTCTCAAGAAATTAAGAAAGAGAGCGAGAGAGAGAGAGAGAGAGAGAGAGAGAGAGAACGAGCGAGTGAGAAAAGGAAAAAGAATAGAAGCTCACAAATGGAGCTGGATTTTCCTCAGTCTACTGATTTCAAGTACCGGCCGAGCGTGTGTTTCTTGAAATTAATATTTTAATCCATTTTTGAAGATATACGCGGACTAAGTTGTTCGAGGTCTGAGTACAAGATCTGACAAACGAAAGTGTTTATTTGTGACTGTTCGTAGAAATATTTTTGTGTAGAATTTACTCTCTTATGTTGTTCTAATTGCTA
The DNA here is from genome assembly GCA_022664845.1 of Lepisma saccharinum. Lineage (NCBI taxonomy): Eukaryota > Metazoa > Arthropoda > Insecta > Zygentoma > Lepismatidae > Lepisma > Lepisma saccharinum. The sequence continues at coordinate 29,729 of JAGDQP010012486.1, forward strand.
TTCTTTGAAGTTGTATTGTCATAAAATTTCCTATTTCTAATTCTCCTTTTTGTAGAAAATAGAATTTCCGGGAATAGAGTAACGAGGGAATCTATTCAGGGTGAATAGAAGGGGCTCAGTACATTTGTTATGTCTAAATATTTAATTTCCTCTTTTTCACCGAATTTATACAAACTATGGAACCACTCTGTCCTTTCTCCTTTAAATGCATGCTACGGAATGAATCCATCATAAAGATTTGCACATTTGGTCTTAATAAACTGTTGTATGCCTTTGTTTTGCTTTACTTGTTTATCCCATTGGCATTCCCATATTTCGATGAATGTTGTATTTTTGAGGCTCCGTATATTCTCTGCCTCTTTGATGATACGATCATACCGTTGTTCAAAACTTTCTCCACCATCTAATGAAGTATGGAGGATGCTAGTTTAACACTGTGTATGTTCATGAAAAAACATGCATTGAATTATTCAATTCGTTACTTCTCCTGTCTCTTCATCTCATCCTGTCTATAATATGCATCTAGTTTGAAGGGACCTACTTTTTTCTCCTCCGTTAGAACTATGTTTTATTTTTTGCCAGTAGTATGTGCTAAACACTTTAACTATTGCAAAGCCTTTCTACTTTGCTTCTCCCGGTGCTGGAATCCGAAAGGCGGCAAGACGTTATACTAATTTCTTCCAGATATAATGTGCGAAATACGCGGATAGCCAAACTGGAGATAGTAGATCTACTTAGAAAACACTTAATTCCCCTGTTTTTTCTTCAATAATATTCGGAAATTTCACAACTGACTGGGTTAAAATTAAAACGCCATTCTTACAGTTCCTTTCGCATATTAAATTTATAATTTGGATCTTTCTTACATGTATCATGCCATGCCATTAATACTTTCGCATCATCTTCAGATTTATTTTCAATATCAAACCATTCAAGATCTGGAATTGGGTCATCATAATTTTCGTTTTGCTTTGTATTAAACATATAGGGGAACTCGTCTTTCTTTAAATTTCCATCAAGACCCAATGTCTTTGGGAAATTACTTATGTTATTGTTCACATAAAGCATCGTATCTCTAAAAATAATTCGTTCATTTAAGGTCATTTGAATAATTTTCTGGCCATTCATGATACATTGTATATTTTTCCCCTGAGCTTGGTCTTCTTTTAAGTTTCTTGCAGCCAATATCATGTCAAAGCCCGATCCGTTGTATGAAAGACATACTACCTTTTGAAATTTTGGCCTGGAATTTAAAACATGTTTTACAAACTCTTCAGTCGTCTTAAATATAAAGTCTCTACTATTACCATTGTTTGGATCGCCACAATTATCACACGGAGCCTTTGCATTTGTTTTATTCCATTGATTGCAGCGATGCGATAGATAAACCAAGTTCACTTCATGGTCCCTCTCCCCACTTTCATTAGCGTCTAATATCTGATTTTCCGAATCAAATACCGTCACAATATATCTGCCATACTGTTGTGTCTTTAGTGGTTGTACATAGCAGCCATGACCAGGTAATGCGAATCTTTCACACAGGCTACAAAACATTTCTCCATAAAGATGCTTTTGCTTTTGGTGACGACGACGCATGTTTACAAGTCTGACAAGTTCTTTTTTGCACATCCTGACATAAGGCTCTATTAGTACTCTTTGATAGAACTCTATGATTAACTAAACAATTCAACAAAGGAAATATTCTATGACGACCATCACATGAAAACCGGCCTTTTTCTTCCTCTGTAATACCATAGTACTCTTGACAGTTCGAACATTTATATTCACATTTATGATACTTTGGGTCGTCGTCGTACCCCTTTAAACAATATGTACAGTACCTTTTTACAAATATGTATTTTCTAATAAAAGGAATTACACTGTAATGATTATTACCAAAAGCGATGAACAACTGACTTGGAGCACTAAATCCACTATACACTTTGATAATTTCTCTTGTTTTGAGGTTTTTCTCATAGACCACAATTTGGTAATTTGGCAGTAATTGTTGTTGAAACATGTACTTCTCTGTTTATGCAACCGTTATATTTTTTAATATCACCTGCTTTACGACACAGCTCTTTCGCTCTATCAATCCACTTGTTTGGTCGTTGTTTTGTATCTTGGAGATTTTGTGCTAACGAATGATTTCCATCTGCTTTTGCCTATGCCAAAATAAAACTTTGTGGCAAACAATAAATATCATTTTGAATCGTATCTGTCAAAAGAAACAACCCCTTATTCAGTAATTTATTTGCACGCTTATTAAGTACTCCTCTTCCCTGGCCAAATTGGGAATCAATCCAATGGACTTTAATTTTCAATTCGCCCATCAAATACTCTCGTTGGAATTGAGAACATTTTCGAACTTTTCTAAAATGACTTCAGGAGTCAGTTGATCTCTCAAACGCCAAGAAAGAAAATTGGGTTGTTGGTGGTGGAATTACTGTTATCGATTGTTAATTCGACACATGAATATTCTGCAATTCCTCATAGAATATGTCTTGTGGCAAACTGAAACAAGCTATTTACATACTGTTCTGAGTCGACAATTGGTACTTCATCAGTGTTTCCCAAGATTATTTCTGTCCCATGAAGACGGAAATGTGGAATTTTTCTCTGACTGGCGGAAACAATGGTAAAATCTTGTGGCGGTTCATATCTACTGACATACATATTTTCTGCAGGCTTCCATGGTTTCCAAATAGAAGATGCAACGCCATTCTTTTTACTTATTTTTAGTGCCTCTTTCTATATTATAAGGTGTAACATTACCAAACAATCGCTGAACAATAGGGGAGCATCACTTGACGAGCCTGCTAACACAACTATGGTACGTTGTTCGTCGTAAGCTTTAGCTGTAGGTGATTGTGTCCGGTTCAAGGTCCTCTTTCTATTATTCCTTGAATGTGTACTTTGTTTTATATTTATATGCATACAGAACTCATCTGCTGAAAGCGGAGTACAGAGATTCACATTATCAAAATCTTCACGTCTATTTTCTTCAGATGGTCGAACGTGTCTGATTGTACGGTTCTATATATTATATTCAAAAATTAAAGACATCAGATCAGAGTTTGAATCCTTTGGTGCAATGATATTATTCCTTTGATTACAAGCTAAAACAGGCACCATTCAGTGTTGGACTAGCCACCAAGTAAGTCAGGTAATGGTTCATTTTCATTTTCTTCAATTTCCATTGAAGGAGAAGGTAAGGGCAACAGTTTTTAATTTCTTCTGGCATCTACTTCCTGTAACAAATCTACTGCTGTATTTATTGCACTAGTGATAGAACTAGTGCTTTCTTCTTCCATTAGCAAGGATGGGGGAGTAATAGCAGGAGCGCCACCAAGTAGGTCAGCTAATGGTTCATTTTCATTTTCTTCAATTTCCATTGAAGGAGAAGGTAAGGGTAAGAACTAGTGCTTTCTTCTTCCATTGGCAAGAATGGGGGAATAATAGCAGGAAAATCAAATATTTCCACCACCCGATTTTCATCAAGTTCCCTTATTGGCGCTCACGGTAAGATGTTATCATCAAATTCATACACAGAAGTTACCAATTCACTATTACAAATATTCATACTGCCTTGTCGTCCATCATACTGAAACTGACAATCATTTAGTGGCGGAATTACAGGGTGTACCTCACTTTCTCCTTGCGCCTCTTGCTGATATTGAATAATGTTTCCATTATGAAAATTTATATCCGTATTCAATGCAAATGGTAAGGGAGGCATGTTTTCTAATTCCGTCAATAAATTCTGGGCATACTCAAAACCAAATAATTTAAATAGATGAAAAGTTTCTAATCTATCTAAATGAATTTGGCGTTAATACCATAATTCATGAAATCGATAGTGCAACGCTTGAATTAACCCTTCTAATTTTCACGGAGCTAAATTAAACAATTCCAGTACATCTCCCACCGATTCACACAATACAATGCACTCTTCTATGAGTTCCCATAATGTATAACTAAGGTAGAAAGTAAATTCTCTAGTTAGAAAATCTCTTGTAGGGCGAAAACCGCAACTATACGCGTAGCACATATCTCTCCACATCCCCAACATGGCATTTCCATTTACCATTTTTCCATGAATCCACTGACACAAGATGTTATAAAGGGGATTAATGTTTGTCTTCTTTCTAAAATAGTAAAGAAACAACAACGTGCTTAAAACGGTGTTCTCACAATCGTATTCTAAACGCAACTAAAAGAAATGTTTTTTATACCTTACATATCTTTTTAAATTTTAAACAGGAATGTTTCTGCAAACAATCAATAAACTTTAAAATTTCATTTGAACATGTAGTAGTGGTATTTAAAACAAAATATTTAAATCAAAAGAATCTTTCTGCAAATGATCAATAAACTTTAAAGGGAGTCAGGTACTAATATTATTTCATTTCCACATGCAGTAGTATTATATTAAACTTATTTCGTGCGGAGTGTAATTTTATCTGTTCCGGAACAAATTATTATTACAAGTTAAACTAATAGTGGTTTGTCATTGCCTTTTATAAGGTAAAAACAATATTACATTTTTACATTAGCAGTTAACTATCTAAAACTAAAATACTACGGTCTTGTTGATGATAAATGTTGTTTCAACAGTTGTTCTTAAAAAGTAAAGATGTCTTTTATAAAAATCTTTTCTGATACGCTTTTACTCAGATTATATCAACAATATCAACAAGGTTTATTTTTTCTTCCTTTCATCTTTTTACAATTTTAGTTAAAATTAAAAAAAAATGTATATATTTTATCTTTCGTCACTCTTTTTACAAAAAGTAAAACCTTCGACCATTCTTTCTAAGTTATTCATGACTGCAAATTTTCCCTACATTTCAAAACATAAGAAGCTTACTTACTACTAATATTTTTCTAATATTTATGGCACGTGTACAACAAAGAGGGTATACATTTTTTCGGACCATGTTACACACTAATTAATTTCTAACACTTGGTTGACCCTCAGTTTATTCATTTAATATACAAAAACATCAACAAAAATAACATTTACCCTGCTTAATTCAATTTCCAAACCAGCAAGCGGCAACAAAATCCAGTGTAACAAATTCACCTTCTGTTTCTCCAACAGCAACAGGTTTCCCTAAATTGTCATTTTTTCTTTGTCTAACGTGAAACTTCACCTTAACTGGGAATTGTTTTTTAATCTGCAAAAGATAATAATAAAACTATTTTAACTCTACGCTACTTAAATACATTTATTCAACAACATTAAAATCAGTATAAAAATGTACTTATGTTATAATAATTTTAGTCAATAACTTTGCTTTACATGGTTCTTAACACTTCCGCAACCCCATTTAATGTCATCTACGCGCAATGATTCATCGTTATACTAAATTTCATATGTTTGCCTTGAATGGTTAACAAATTTGTACTTTGGCGGCAATTTTTATTCAAATATGGACACTTTTCCAAAACATGTTATATTGTTTACATTTACCCACAATCATACATGTTTATACTAAATTTCATATGTCTGCCTTGAATGGTTAACTAATTTGTATTTTGGCTGCCATTTCTAATCAAATACGGACACTTTTCAATATTTTAATTAACTTCTTCATCTAATAGACATAAGGTACCTACATATAAAAGTTCAGGTTTCTATCTTAAATAATGTGAAAAATTGTTTTTTGTCCGCCATATATTTAAAGATGGAGATTTTTTTCAAAAGATCTTATATTGTATTCATCTACTAGGCATAACGTACCTTCATATAAAATTTCAGGTTTCTATCTTAAACGATGTGGAAAATGTTTTCTTTCGTCCGCCATCTTTGTTTAAGGATGGCGACTTCTAATTTTTTAAATATATTTTCGTAATCTAGTCGTCAATATACATCTTTATACCAAATTTCAGGTTTCTATCATAAACAACGTATAAATGGTTTTCTCGTCCGCCATATTTGTTTAAAGAAGGCGAGTTTTTTAAAAAAATTGATAATTTCTTCATCTGCTCATCAAAATACACCTTTCTGCCAAGTTTCATAATTTTAGCTCAAATAAAGCAAAACGTTTTCAGCACGCCTTATGCTTTTCATTTTTGACATGCACAAACATTTTTTTTTAAAATAATAATTCATAAACAAATTGTCTTTAATATGTTTGTTCTAATCTTAGTCGACTAGGTTACGTATTCTGTAACAAATGTGTTTCATACGGTATTGCACCATGCTTTTCATTTTAGTTGCGCATAAACAAAATATTTTTAAAAAGTAACGTACGTTTCTTTATCACGTTTAGTGTTTGTTCTCCCTACCCTTTAGGTTGTATATTCTATCAAAATGTGTTTTTATCAGTTATTTATCTTTTTCTTAAAAAAGCAAAAACAGCTGGCATGGTCTTACTTTATAGTGTTTTCAATGCTATTCTTGTTATTATTCCCCTTTTTTAGGTTTTATTTCTGTGATCCACAGATTTGATAATAAACAAAAACATTGTAATTAATTTACAGTTTAAATATATTCATACAATTTTATTCAACATATTCTTTCACAAAAAATAAACTAAAAGTAATTCCTTCCGTAAAATTTTCCAAGGTTTTCCTCAGTCCCACCAGGCAAATACCGCAGTAGTAGCTTCACGTTAAGTCCTGACCGCCTCTCGCCCTGTTATGCTTCTTCCTTTTCTCAAAATGCTACCTGAGGCAAAATAGACTAAACCAAGTAATTCCTTCCGTAAAATTTTCCAAGATTGTCCTCAGTCCCACCAGACAAATACCGCAGTACAAACTTCAAGTTAAGTCCTGCCACATATCTTCAAATATCAAATCAACATGCACAAATAATAAAGATTTTCGTCATGCATAAATACAAAATGTACGTGTAATTTTCTTGGGCGTCAGTAGATTAAGGTTTTAAAATTTCAAAACATCACAACAGATTGTTGTGTTATCAATTGATTTACGTTGCTGTGTAAATTGTCACCATTCTATAAAGTGGAGAGTCAATTCATTTAACGATACAAGATGTGAGGACACCATAAACTATTGTGAACTAAAAACGAAATATGCAAAAGTAATTTTCTTTAGAACAATGTCAGTAAATTAACGTTCCAAAATTTAAAATATTGTGTTTTCATAATGCCTTATCCTGCAATCATATAAAAAATTCGGGTCGTGCTTTTCTTTTAAAATAACCAAATATGCATCTTATCTTATTACTTACTTTTATGATGTCTTCTTATTTCGAACAAAACAAACACAGAACACAATAAGATTCCAATAACAAGTGTTCACTGATGATACAAAGCGAATACTAATCCCAGAAGCAGCATCAACCCCAAATCACTAAAAACCAATTTCCCCTACCTTTTCAACAAAATTAACTTTGGGCCGCAGAGACTTCTTATCCCCGTGTGTGGTCTGTAGCAAAAGGGTCATGGAAGAACAGTGAGTTTTGCAATTAATTCCTTGGTGTCTGTGGCCATCCGGAGTAGATTTCGTAAAGTACAAATAGAGTCTGGGGGAAGTGACTTTGATTCATTGGGGGTGGAGTTACGAAGTAGAAAAATGCCGTAACAGATCAAGTTTAATTAACTGGGGCGTGTCAATATGCAAATGTGGAGTAGTATGTTTCTGTACTTCTCCTTGCCACATTTTTACATTGATATGACCTAGAATGACACGTGTTTTATTCAGTCACGTATTGGAAGAAATCGTATTACTTTCTACCAGGACATCTTTTCAAATATTACGTGTAACATCTAACTCGAAAATGTAAAAGGTGTAGTGTAAAAGGTAAATAAAGCGTATAATGATTTATAAGAAACAGCATTTTAAATGTTTACACAGTACCTTTATTGTGCACCTTGAGGCGTCTCTTTTTATTGATTATTTTGTAGTATGTAACGTACAGTGTTGTATGTCTCAATTTATTTGTGCTCCTGAACTGTAGCAAATATTACATTACTCTGTTAATTTCGTTTCCTGCAGTTTAACATATTGAATATAGCTAACATATCTTAATCTTTTACTTACATGTAAATGAAAATGTGAATTTACGCTTCATTTTTTGTGACGTTCATGTGGAATATGCTGGACCATGTACTGGGCTTCGGTAGTTCCAGAAATCAGAGTATTGAGCCAAGAATTCCAGTGCATTAAATATTTTCTTTTTATTCTGTTCAGAATAAGAAGATTATCCAAATAAATATTTACACGTACGAAATTGTTGTCAAAAACAGACTATTTTAACCTGTTAAAGCGTGAGAAAAGGTAGATTTCAATTTCGTAAAGATGAATAAAAATTTTCCACTGCCACAAACTTCAAAAACACTACTTCTAGCGAGAAAAAATATAAATTGACAACTCTGGCTGCTTCATCTGCCCGGCGCGGCGGTAAGTAGGTCGAGAACGAATACTTTCAGGAGCTGTCATAAATATCTGAACGATTCATTTATACCCTATGAGACGATTCAAAATTCTGGTTTCCCGCGAAATCTACACGTTGTGATACTTCATATTCTTTTCTTTACATTTATACGTTATGCGATATTTTCGTTTATACATTATGAGATTATACGCTATGAGACTCCCTGATAAATCTTTATACGTTATAAGACGATTTCAACTTTCGATCTTCCCGCCAGTTTTATACACTATGAAACAATTCAGCTTTATACGTTGTGCGACAAATCTGGCGTTATACGCTATGAGACCTTTCCGTTTCTCGAACTCGAGGCAAATAGCAAAGCATGCATGATTCCAATCATATTCAATGTTTCACGTTGTTATCATAAGAATGGCCATATATTAAACTCTGCATTTAAAGTTGTATTAACGTTTAAATGTTTAAATTATTTGTAATCGATGAATAAACCCTATACCATGCGTACATTTAACAGTCTCCTATACATGTTTTCGGAGGACAATGCAAACAGCGGATGTTTACAACCATGTGCTGCACAACAGTATAAATTCCACAAAGAGGAAATAATTTATCACACACGAATACGTCGTACAGTCACTTAAAATAATAAATGGAGGTTGGAGTTATAAGATACACTAGGTTCTTCCTCCAGGAGAATTGTTTTAATATACGCCTAACAGTCAGACAACCAACACGAAAGTACAAGTATGTCCCTAAACATGGCATGACAAGATATTTTCCCGTTTGGAGGAAGAAAACATGAGTGGTTGAGCATCCTTTAGAAAACCACGAAATACATAAGCAGAAATTCCATTCCCGTTAAATTCTAAAAGATAGGAATTAATGCAAAGGAAATGAAAATAATAATATGGACATTTCCAGGAATCGACATTAGGCACTGCAACAAAGCTTGTCTTGTTCAAACATACACACACAGATAGAGAGAGAGAGCAAGCATGGAAGGAGACTGGGAATTAGCTAAAAATAGAGGAGAAAAGAAGGAAAGAGGGAAAGAAAATGGCGGAAGACATACAAATTAACTAAATTTTAACGCTTTTGAATACACAGTCTGCGTCTCTCCCCTGCCCCCTTCTCTGTCTTGTGTTTTTCTCCCTTTACGGGATAAATCTCTTTCAGGAGCAATCGCAATCATCATTTACAGGGCTTAATTCCTTGAAGAAAATAATTGGAAATTTAGGCGCAGAACTGAACCCAGAACTTTGAGAATGAGAGTCTCACACGCTGTCCACTTAGCTACACAGACCATACCAAATGTGTTGTTAAATCAGTCATTAAACTCGCCACTGTCAGCGAGTTACCCCCGGTTTCATTTGAAGTTTGAATTTTAGTTACAGCTTTTAAGCATCTATGCATCAGGCCTCGGTACCATAAAAATACATTTGGTCTGTAGATCAAGATAAGCAGGAAATACACACTCTGAAGAACTTACTGTTACACCACCCTATTGCGAATATAATATTCTAATAATTACAACACTAATGAACGAGTGCGTATAACAATTCGCACAGATAGGATGAACACGCCGGAGCTGAAACGGGTCAGTCGGGTGATGTGGGTCAGGTTATGGACCGCCACCGGGTCTAGGATTCGAACCTTTTCTGACTCGGTGGTTCGATTCAGACCCGATAACTCTGAGAATAAAGAAGAAATATTAATTATTTCCTTTTGGTGGAATAGTGTTTCTTTCAGGGGTGACCAGGACTGGATATGTTACCCCTAGAGCACAAATACGACGCGAAATTCCCAGTTAATTAGATTTTCCAGACCAGGTCAATCGGGTTACCAGTTCATTCGGGTCAAGTTTTCGACCGTGGCACTTATGTTTGGGTCAAGTCCGATCACCAGATCATCGAACGTCGCCCGGTTTTAGCTCTGGAACACGAGTACGCACAAGAAAAGAGTCCGTGTAAGAGAGAGAAGGTCTAAGTAAGAGAAAAAAGATAAAGATGAATAGAGAGCGAGTAGAAGAGAAAGAATCGAACATATGAAGAGAACGTCAAGAAACAGAGGGAGAGACAAAGACCAATGAAAATATGAATGTTTCTTATCGTTATGCTAAATAACACACACACTGTTTACTCTGATTCTATTGATACCTCGTAAGTTCTCCAACCGGATGAATCCATATTTGCTGCCATTATTTTATGCGAAAAAAGACACTACCTGGTTGGGAATCGAACCGAGGTATTCAGTTTAGAAATCTAGCACGATAGCGATATTCAACAGGTTACTCTACCCAAAACATGCTTAACAAATTGTATAGTGTTTTTTCTCTAAGAATAACATGAAAAGTGGATACTTCAGATCAATGACGTGTTCTTAATTGTTCTGTGAACTCCCATAGGCTTTTTTTGCCTTTCCCAACGAATATTCTCAACTAGTCTTCTTCTCTATAGTGGCACGCATGTTTGCTACCATATTCCTAAGTATTCTCCGTTTAGTATGAGACGTCACTCTTCGATTCTTCACAATCGCTTTGTAAAAGAAACATGGCTTGAACAGAGTTTGACCCGATATTGGCTTTATTTCAGTGCTGAAAAGTGGAGCACGTTACCCCTAAACCATCTAGGCAGATAAATATATATAAGCCAGATATTGCCAAGTTCAGAGCTGATCTTTGGAAATAACCGGCTTCTTCCTGTAACTTGTTAACTTTAAAGTGAACGCCGAAATTAATTTTACTACTAGTGGTGGTCTTGTTTAAGGTAATTAATAGAAGTACTAATGCTGAAACGGGTTACCGGGTCTATGCTTCGAACGAGCCCTGACCTAGTGACCTGATTTAGACCCGGTAATCAGGAAGACAAAGCAGATTTTGAATTAGTTCCTTAGGTTTGAACAGTGTTTCTTTCAGAGGTGACCAGTATCAGACACGTTACGTCAGAACACGAAAAACACGACGCCGAAATTCCCAGTTAATTAAATTGTGCAGACCGGGTTAGTGGTTCATTCGGGTCAAGTTTTAGACCGGGTCACTTATGTTTGAGTTAGGCTGGGTCACTCGCTTGTTGTTGCAATAAGTTCAGAACGCAGTAGATCACGATTAGATCACGCAATAGAAAATCTTTTGTTATGAGATAGAAGACCCGCAGAACATAGACAGTTTCCGGTGAATACTGGAATAAACAAGTCTATATGGTATGATGGTTATGGTGCTCGTCTGTTACGCCTGGGGTCGCGAGTTCAAACCCTCATGAATCCAATTTTGTTTCTATGTAAAAGAAGAAAATTGGATTCAAGAGTTCAAACTCTGGCAAATACAATTTTCTATTTCATTTAAAACATAATTCAAATTATTCTTCAAATAATCAAATAGATTCTCCTTCTAGAATAAAAGCTATTCCAGTAGAATAGAACATGAGTTCAAACCCTGGCAAATACAATTTTCTACTTAAAAAAAAATCAAATTATTGTTCAAATAATAAAATAGATTATCCATCGAGAATAAAACCTATTGCAGTAGAGTAAAAAAAAAATGTTGACAGTACAAAGAGTAATGCTGCACTAAAGACCCTTGAGAAACCAAGTTGATCAACTCATGGTGTCCACCACGTGCCTATCTCTAAATGAATGGTTAGGAAATCTTAAGAGATATTTTCGCATACATCTGTTTAAGTTTTCATTACTTTTTAGTGTATCGTTATAGATAAGAATTTAAGCACGATTAAAAAATAAGCTTTTAAACATTTAAGATCTAAATGTCAGTTTATATCCTAGTAGTCTGTTTCCTGTTTTCCGTTTGTTACCAACTATTCGAGGCAGGGCCGAAACGGGTCACAGAGTCGACCGGGTCTGACCTGGTAACCGGTATTAGGTCAGGTGATCCAGAAGACAAAATGGATTTTAATCATTTCTTTGCGTACGAACAGTGTTTTTTCAGGGGTGACCGGGGCCGGAAGTATAACCAAGTAGCCCAAATGTTAAAAAAGACGGAGATTTTGGTCGGTCGTCGTCGAGGTTAAACGGGACCACCACTAGTAGTAAAATAAATAAATTTCGGCGTGAACTTTAGAGTTAACAAATTACAGGAACAAGCCGATTATTTCCAAAGATCAGCTTTGAACTTAGCAGTCTGAACTTAGCAATATTTATCTTGTGTATTTACCTGCGTAAATGGTGTAGGGGTAACGTGCTCCACTTTTTAGTACTCAAGTTAGCCAACATCGGTTCAAACCCTGTTCAAGCCATGTTTCTTTTACAAAACGATTGTGAAGAATCGAAGAGTGACTTCACATATTAAAAAGAGAATCGTTAAAAATGTGGAAGCAAACCCGTGTGTAACTATAGAGAAGAAGATTATTTGAGAATGTTGGTTGGGAAAGGCAAAATAAAGTCTATGGAATTAACAGAACAATCGAGAACACGTCATTGATCTGAAGTATCCACTTTTCATGTTATTATTCTTACAGAAAAGCACTATATAATTTGTTACGCATGTTTTGGGTAGAGTAACCTGTTGAATATCGCTATTGTGCTAGACTTCTAAACTGAATACCTTGGTTCGATTCCCAACCAGGTAGTGTCTTTTTTTCGCATAGAATAATGGCAGCAATCAAATAGTCATCCGGTTGGAGAACTTACAAGGTATCAATAGAATCAGAGTTAACAGTATGTGTGTGTTCTTTAGCATAATGTTAAGTAGCATTCATATTTTCGTTGGTCCTTGTCTCTCCCTTTGTTTCTTGACGTTTTTTCATCGTGTTCGATTCTTTCTTTCTTCTCCCTCTCTATTCGTCTTTATCTTTTTATCTCTTACACACTCCCTCTTTTTGTGCATGCTCGTGTTCCAGAGCTAAAACCGGGCGACTTTTGATGATCTGGTGATCGGCCCTGACCCAAACATAAGTTACGCAGTCGAAAGCTTGACCCGAATGAACTGGTAACCCGATTGACCTGGTCTGGAAAATCTAATTAACTGGGAATTTCGGCGTCGTATTTTTGTGCTCTGGGGGTAACATATCCAGTCCTGGTCACCCCTGAAAGAAACATTATTCCACCGAAAGGAAATAATTAATATTTCTTCTCTATTCTCAGAGTTATCGGGTCTGAATCGATCCACCGAGTCAGAAAAGGTTCGAATCCTAGACCCGGTGGGTGGCGGTCCATAACCTCAGTTAGCTGACTGACCCGTTTCAGCTCCGGCGTGTTCATCCTATCTGTGCGAATTGTTATACGCACTCGTTCATTAGTGTTGTAATTATTAGAATATTATATTCCCAATAGGGTGGTGTAACAGTAAGTTCTTCAGAGTGTGGATTAGTTCCTGCTTATCTTGATCTACAGACCAAATGTATTTTTATGGAACCGGGGCCTGATGCATAGATGCTTAAAGGTCGTAACTAAAATTCAAGCTTCAAATGAAACCGGGGGTAACTCGCTGACAGTGGCGAGTTTAATGACTGATTTAACAACACATTTGTTATGGTCTGTGTAGCTAAGTGGACAGCGTGTGAGATTCTCAAAGTTCTGGGTTCGATTCCGCGCCTAAAATTCCAATTATTTTCTTCAAGGAATTAAGCCCTGTAAATGATGATTGCGATTGCTCCTGGAAGAGATTTATTCCGTAAAGGGAGAAAAACACAAGACAGAGATGCAGACTGTGTATTCAAAAGCATTAAAATTTCGTTTATTCTTATGTCTTCCGCCATTTTCTTTCCCTCTTTCCTTCTTTTCTCCTCTATTTTTTAGCTAATTCCGAGTCTCCTTCCATGCTCTCTCTCTCTCTCTCTCTCTCTCTCTCTCTCTCTGTGTGTGTGTGTGTGTTTGTGTTTGAACAAGACAAGTTTTGTTGCATTGCCTAATGACGATTCCTGGAAATGTCCATATTGTTTTTCTTTTCTTTGCATTAATTCCTATCTCTTAGAACTTAACGTGAATGGAATTTCTGCTTATGTATTTCGTGGTTCTCTAAATGATCCTCAACGACTCGTGTTTTTTTTTCTTCCTTCAAACGAAGGAATATCCTATCATTCCATGTTTCGGCGCATATTTATACTGTCATGTTAGTTGTCTAACTATTAGGCGTATTTTACTAAAACATAGAATTTAACGTCACGTATTGTGGACATTATGGAAACTACAAATATATAATATAACAATACGAAAATTTATTGACGACGACGTATCGCGTAATTGCTTTAGGGTTTTTCAAGTCAAACTAACATAGGCACTTTCTTACATGCTTGTAGAGAATATAAACATGCAGATTGCTAGTACAACTATGAAATTTTACCTAAACAACACATGAATATAGTTTTGGGGTTTAAAGTGAAGATTTACCAAAAATAAAAGCGTCAAAAAAAAAATACAATAAAAACATAAACAATAACCAGATGAGATTAGTTTTTTGTTCATATGTGATTTAAATAATTTGACGATATTTCGCCACGAATTATGAAGATTCTTCATTGGTAATGTTTTGTTTCTGTGCCAGATCTCTACCTGTTTGAGTTTGTGAGATATCTACTTGTATGAGATAAAGCTTCCGTGACGGACAAAATGACAACACGTCACACACACACTTTTAAAACATAGACGTCCTTGGCAAAGTAAAAGCATATAAGATTAAATTTTACAAAAATGTTATAGTATCCTTATGAGTGTAGGAACAGAAATTTTACAGAATGATCACGCAACTACCATTGAGTGATTTCACGTGAAATGACCCTTACATAAATATGGTTCATCGTTTAAAAATAGGCAAGGTTTCCAGAAAGAGATTTCGTACATGAACAAATTGCGAAATGAAATAGCTCAATAGTTCGAACCAAAATAGTTCGTCTCTTGCAGGAAGGTCCTACTTTTGGGATGTTGTGCATATCACAAGTTTCCATCTTTGAGAGATGAACAATGCATTAGCATGAACGTTTATAGCCATTAAATTATCATACTGTATACATAATTGCAATGTTCATTCCAATTTGATTGATACAGTGTTGCAAATATATATAAACCTTTCAGGAATTATCCGACAATACAATGAATTTACGAAAAGAATCCTGAATCATCTTTCGCAGCTCTCATTGCAAAGAGTTTGGTGTGAATATAAATTATATTTCCTGCTTCATTTGCTTTGTTTACATCTCCAGCACTGAAACATGTGCCTTTTTCCGGAAATGTCAGTTATAGCCTATCGTTGTCTCTCAAGAGAGTTCCTCTTGCTTTGTGAAATGTGGTAGGTAGCTTTTCATTGGTGATTCCGTAAAATATAATGGAATTATAATTTATAACTTGAGCAGTAAGGCCAATTTGGTTACACAGTGATCATTCGAAAAGACCATCCAGAATTTGACAATAGGACCGCATTTAACGTCACACGAGCCAGCCATCTGTCGAAGGTGATTCGGAAATAAAGCGAGAAGGTAATGTATTTGCTGTCACAAAACCGTAAGAAGACAGGAAGAGAACAGAACAGAAAATACCTACAAAAGAGAGAGAGAGATGGTAGGGAGAGGGTCCTCTGTTGTTAAGAGAAGAGAGATATATAGGTTTGGTTGAGCATGAAAAGGATGTTTCTTCCTTGTTCAGTCAAGCTTCAACTCTGAGTGAGATTGTTAAAATGTCTTTCTTTCGAATTATATTTTTCTTTTCACTTAAAAAACTGCTTTGTACATACGGAAAATATATTCAGCCCTTATTGCGGCCGAGATAAACCTGACCAAAGAAGGTCCATAAATTGTGAAAACGTCCAATCCATACAGAAAACGAACAAAAGCCATTCAGCATACGTCGTCCCTTTCGTTTCGACATGCTAAAGCTGATGATCGGCCCATGTAACATTTGCTCCGTTGAACTTCAAGTGTGTAAAACGACTAGGACCACACACCTGAAGTATTTTTCAAAAACCTTCCAAAGCTCGATGACATCAAAAGAAGAACAGGCAAGTGACTATTACTGGCAGTGAATTTTTATTTGTAAGTCATTTTTCTTCCTGTTTTGTTAAAAAAAAAATGGGGGAAAATAAGCAGGAATTGACAAATTTTTGGTGTAGGTCTACAAGAGAGGAAACGAAACTATGTTTAGGCAGTTCAATAGCATTGGTGACAATCGTACGTTCAGTTTCTCAAAGGTATTCTTCGAAATTCTGACGGACAAAAGGACAATCTACTCTATTTTTAGTTCCAATGCATTTAATCTTTAGACTTTATTCCAAGTTCCTTTTTCACTTGCACTGAAAATACAGTACAAACCTTAGGAACGAAAACCATTTGTAATAAATGTCAAGAAATAAATTAAGATTCATTTAAATAGTTTTCACCTTCTCTTTCCTTTCTCTCCCTCTCTTTCTTTCTTTCTCCCTCCCTCTCTCCTCCTCTCTCTCTTTATATAGAGTATCAGAGACGTATCTAGAAATTGGTTTCGAAGGAGTCCAAAGCTTATTGGGAGATCATTGTCGGTCTTGGAATGAAATTCATGAAATTAGCTAAATTACGTGTGATATTGTGATAATTTTACGGATAAATAGGAAATTCGGTGATGGTCCAGAGTCTCTGGACCGACTCTCTTAATATCTCACTGTAGAATCTATGTAAATTGCTTTAAATATTCTAGGGTCGTATAATTATTGACCAAACAACAAAAAGAGTCGTTAATCATTGAATCAAATTCTGTAATTCGTTTCGTTTGTCAAATATGATGGTTGTGGTTCAACTTGAAGCGAACTTATTAAAATAACAAATAAAATATTTCTCGAAGAATTATAAACGATGCATTAAACAATGTTGCCAGAACTCGATTTGTGTCAACAGAATATATATTAAGGTACGTGAAGTTGGCCCAACCACATATAGCTTTTAAGACCAAACCCACTCCAGGATTTTGTGCATAGTTTGTTATAATTTGTGCACGCTATCTCATATTTTCTGCACGCTCGGTTTAGCCCAGAAATCGAAAACAATATGGTTGGGTCAACTTCACGGTGGCCCAACCGCCCAACCATAACAAACTATCGGAATAAAAACCACTCCAGAATTTTGTGCATATTTTACTTTATGAGGTTGGACCAACTTCACATACCTTATATATTTGGAGGTAGAAATGTGATGTCATTGAGTTAACAGTGTAGCCAACATGTTTCTATATTTATTAAATACAAATCATCGCTCTATTGGACATTTTATATCTCCTAGTAATGTGAATCTCAGAATGGAGATTTTCAAACTGGATAATAATGAATAAAGGGAAATGTATAAAAAAGTTTATTTTGAATATTTCAGCTCATAACTATCCAAAGCTGGCTTAAATTTACTCGGTTTGAATTTGAATTTTTAAGGCCTTTTGGTATACGATAGATTAGGTAGATGATGGAAAATGTATAGGCCAGGGCCAGGATATTATCAAAATGAACTCTGTGCTTGATATTTACCATCGCTGGGGAATACCACGTACCCGCCCAATAATTGTCGTAGTTGGAAAAATATAACTTTGTACAAGGTTGCCAAAAATTTTGATTCATATAATTTACCTTATAGATAGGCAGTGCCATAGCCAAGTGGAAGGCACATCTTCCCCTTACGACTCGGGCTATTGTTTATTTGCCGAGCACATAGCATCTTTTCGAGCGATCCTCTTTATTTAAAAATAATTAATTATTTTCTTTACATGCAGTGAACTGTAGGCAGTGCGAATTTGCACTATTTTCTAGTCTTTTGTCCCGAAATGGAAGTTATAATAATGGCTGATATTCAATTCTAGTAGTAGGCTCTTTCTTCACAGCTATATTGTGTGCCGAAATGTCACAAGAAAGGGCCTTTGGTCACTAACCATTTGCGAGCAACGCAATCTTATATATAAAAAACGTAAATAAGAAAGCTATTTTGACTTTGCTCCCCCAATCGAAAAGCTACTCACTATGTGGCGAAAAGCAGTATATGGCTAAAGCAGAATTCGAATTAAGGCAAAATAAGTGGGAAACTGTGCCTGCAAATGAGTGTTCTCGTACACTTGTTGATGGTTTGAGTCATTGCTAAGAAAAACTGTACCCAAATATCTATAAGCTGTTGCAGATTCTTGTGACTATACCTATAACAACGTGTATATCTGAACGTTGCTTCTCAAGTTTGACGATAATCAAATCATATCTTCGCTCGTCTATGACAAAGGACAGCATACACGTGTCAGTAAAGGGTGACATTGAAATCAACGCATGTTCTCAGTTGCTCGCCAGAGACAAATGTCGGCTGAAAATTGCGCTGTAAAAGTGGTCACAAAATCAAAGTTAAAGAGCAAATTACAAATAAAGGTTATCATATTACTGTGATTACGATTGTTGACTTATATCAGTTAGTTGCTAAGGATGGGATTGCATCTTTGCTCCCTTATGTAGGTAATTATTTAATGAGTTCACAAAAGTTAGTCTACGAGAAGCGAGCACCTCTTCAGATATCCTGGTAACAGGTCTATCTATATACCCTACAAACATTTCAAACAAATCCCCTCCTTAACATTTGGAAATTAAAAATAAATGTAAATTTTAAAGTAGTTCTTACCCTTCATGGTCTAGATGTCAAGGAGGTGACTTAGCTAAGATAAAGATAAAATTAATTTTATGGGCGGTAACAGCACTATGGAAGAGGTGACTTAGCGTTTGCATTATTCGTTTACGTTTACGGGTAGCTTTACTGTCTGACCACGGAATTTTATCAGACAACTTTCATTCTATTTTGGTATCTCAGGGCATATTTTTTTTAGGTTTCAAAGACAATCAAAATTTTAATAACCTTGCGAACATCTTTGATCTTTCTGTTCTTTTGCAAAGTAAATAATCAGAAATCAGCTTTCACTGATACAAACATAGAAGCAAGAAATTTTAATGTAAAAATATTGGTCAGGTATATACAAATATTAAATATTATTCAATATTTTTCTTACAAGCAAACAAGAAGGGCTAAAAAAAAACAAAAAAAAAACTAATACCTCAGACTTGCGCCACATGCTCTTTTCTCTTATAATAATACATTGAGGGCAAAACTGACTTTATAAATATATTTCTTGTTAAACTCTAGCCCAGAATGATAGATTACACCACTCCCTTCCTATTTTAAAAAAATAATCGAGATTCAATATGGCTACCATGAAGAGCATACTCTCAAGCAAGTAGTACTTTGCTTCCAGTACCCATTACTGTGTATTTGGCTTCTATTCCTTTCATCAATTTAAGAACATAAGGATATTTCCACACTTTTTTTTATCACTTTTTACAGACAGAATTTGACTTCTATATCACTTTGTCATTCTAATCATGACGGAAGAAAAATATGTAATTCTTTTCTTCCTCTTCAGTATGTTTGCTTGTTAGTTTATCACAACAGGTTTTAAAACCCGAAGAATCATGCAGCAGACTATTAAAATTGTCTATTAAGGTGATTCTGTAAGAATAGTTCATTCGGAGAATATTTTTTGTATGAATAAAATCGAATTCTTACAGAACATAAAAAAAAAAAAGATTATTATTATTAAAATAACAGTAGTTACTCAGCCATTATTTTCTAGCCTTCTGGAATTCGTTAATTATTTTTGTAAGTAACTCTTAAATTGCCTCAACACCGAAAATCTCTAACCAGAATCAAATCCGGAACCATGCGTACCAAGTGCAGAAAGCGTGTTAACTACTCGGTTAAAAAGGGTCATATGTATATGAGACGGAGAGAGAAAGAGTTTATCTGTGTCCCTCCCTCAACAAAATCCTGACTACGGGTCTGTCGATAGTAACAGATTTCTCGGAATATACATTTACTTTGATGTATCGTTTCGATTTATATCCATTTCATTTACGATTGTAAGAAGTCGATTTTTCGTTCCAAGTTGGAACTTCTGCCTGCGAAAAACGATAATTGACATTCAGTACATGATTAAACTATATCTCTTCTTTAGTTAATACGTATACTCCACTATATTTTTGAAACCAATTTAGGGACACCCTGCATAGATGGCTCTATTCATGTAAATTTAAGTACACATTTTAATTCGCGTTTGTGATTTCAAGTGTATATATATATATATATATATA
>JAGDQP010012487.1:0-14593 GCA_022664845.1 Lepisma saccharinum
AATTTATTCAACAACTACGGCTCAAGCTTCTATCCAGTGTTTAATGCAGCAATCTATAAACCCCACCCCATTTTCCGTTTTGTGTTCATTGCCATTGCTACTCCCAATGAAGCCAATTTTTCACTTAAAGCAGAATCTTTGCTACTAACTCTATCAAAAGCTTTAAACTCTAAGTCTTGATCGGCTCTATGTCTATCTGGTAGATCTTTAAAGTTCTTATACGCGATATCATGCTCTCGACTAGCTTGATCTAGCCTATTTATACCCCGATCGCCTTTCGCTAATCTTTCATCTAAACGTGTACCAGGACCGCAGAACTCGTCGCCTGGAAGATGAAGTTCAAAGGGTAATTTATTAATAATATCGGTCACTAAACCTTTACCTTCAATAGTATGCCAAAATTTTGGTGGTAGAATATGGATGATTTTTATGAGGTAACCTAAACCTTTTGGATTCGAAACAATAAAATTGGATAATCGAGATGAAATCATTTCCATAATACCCACTTTCTCATTATAAAAATTCTTATTCCCAGCTGCTTCTTCACCTGCTATAACTAATAATCTATCTACTAACTTTCTAACATCATCCATCCAAACAAATTGTTGTGGCATATTTATGTAGCGCTTAATCCCCTTTCCTTGCTTCCTTTCTTTCAAACCTTCACCTTTAGTTTTCAGTTCAAGCCAAATAGGTTTAATTAATGTTTTGTACTTATCGCTGGAGCTTGATTTTACTCTATTCAGCGATGGATCATGATTCTGATATAAAGAATTCGTCATCTTTAAAATTTTCTTCTAAGTTTCATAATCTTCATTAGTAAAACCTACTGGTTGTTTACGAGTAATTAGCTCCCATAAACCTTCTGTTCCTTTAAATTTTTCATAGATCGGGGTTGATGAATCTTGTGCAATTTCACTCTCACTATAAATAATTAAATCATCATTTTCAAAGAAAACATTATAACTTCCAATTTTCCACTGCACTACTCCGGCTATATCAATAGAGCATAATCCAAACACTTCATCTTTATCTAACCTATTAGTACTTAAATATCGACTCGCTAGCGGGCCTAACTGAATTCCTTTCTCTTCTTCATCATCTTTCGTTTCTTTAGTCTCTGGCAATGCCTTAGGTGAAGCAAATAACCGTTTCTCAAATGAGGTTTCCGATGGTATTGGTGGATAATTATTTATATTCTGTTGTGCTACAGGTATAAGTTCTGTAATTAGATTTCTTTTGTCATCGGTTACTCCTTTAATTTCTTTTCCCAAGCTTTCAATCGCCTCAATCAATGGTTTCTCTTGACGTTTTTGCTTTTCATAATAGCTACGGTGACTCTCTTTCTATTCTTTAAAACGCTTCGCCAAGATATTTTGTAATTCAATATTATTTAATTTTCGTTTTGACATTATATGAAAAAAGACTATATTATTTCCACTTTGAAAACGTAACGTACGTACATCAACTGAAAACGTTAAACGTAAATGATTTAAAACGATCACTCGATTATAAAGAAATGATCAATTTTGTTTCGATACTTTCCATTGTTTGACTTTCTCATCATATCGATTGTTATAAAACCATAAGGTTCCTTCCATGCAATAGAACAAATATCCTTAAATTTATTAAATGGCATATCACCAACAACAAACTCATTATAAATATGCCTTAAATTCGTGTTATCTTACACATAAAAAATTTGCATTATCTCTAATAAGTTGTTTCAGAACTTTACTGTATGTTTGTGCTAAGTAAAAACAATCCATTCCTTTATGTCTACCCTGTGTGAAGTAATTCCGTACCTCATTCTGACCTTCTAATATGTAATCATCGAATATAATAACAGACCGTTGCTCGCAATCTTCCAACTTTATAACGGAAGGTTTAAACGTAGCCAACTGATAGTGGAATCTTTCTTGTATTTCATCATAAATATGCTGCAGTTGTTGATACTTAGGTTGCTCTAAACTTTTAGAGAATGCGTATAAGTGTCTACCATTCCAATAAAGCCAATTCGGAGCTAGAATAAAATTATCAATAACTAGTGTAGTTTTCCCGCAACCTGATGAGCCTATTATTAAGCAACGAATGTTATTCGGAAGTAATTCACCGTTCAACTTACCATAATCATTAGCTAGCGGAAGTCGTTGTTAAACACTCCACATTTTATGATTGATTAACTATATTATAGCTTTGAGATCGATCCAAGAATTATCATTCGAAGGTAAACCTAACCACTTAACTAATGCTTTATTTTTAGTTCTACGTAAAACCTTTTCAATTAAGTATACGTGAGGGTGTTTGGTCTTCATTAGTTCTTGCTCATAAAAACGATCCTTAATAATCTCATTGCGCTCGTCTTTTAAATGATATGTAGGGGGATCAGTCTTAAAAACAGTAGCAATTTGAAATATTTCAGTGCTCCAATTGCGAGTAAAACCTCTTTCAAACTTATTTTTAAACTTGCTAATTCCAACATAATCTCCCACGCTATATTTCGCCTTTGATGATGCTAAATACTTTTTGCTATAAATTTTTGAAATTAATTTTTGTTCGTTTTCTTTCTTCACGGCGTCAATAGATTTCATTTTTACCGTGCTATGTTCTTTTTCGTTATATTTCTTCATTAGTGCTTGTAATATATTGTACCATTTGTAATTACCTTGCAGTGTGAATTGCTTCCACATCAAATTACGTAATGTTTTATTAAATCTTTCAACAATACTAGCTCTTTTTATCGCTGTATGAAGAGTAATGAGTAATACCTTTTTGCTTCATTAATTTAATAAACACTTTATTATAAAACTCACTACCGCGATCTGTTTGCAAATACTTTGACGCTTGTTGAGTTGCTACAAGTATTGAATTAAACGCTCGTGTAACTTCTTTCATTGTTTTATTTTTAACTGGTACAGCCCATGCATACTTACTAAAAGTGTCAATAATAGTTAGAAGATAAGAATACCCTCTATTTAATTTAGCTAAACCTTTCAAGTTTCCCGAGTTCATTTCAACCAAATCTGCTTGCCATAAATCATGTATACCCTTGGTTACAACAGGTATTCGCCTATAATTCCGTCTTGCGGGCTTGTGTAGTTCTTCAACAATGGCTAATCTACTATTCATTCTATTGAAAATTAATTAAGAACTAATTTAAAGATCGAGAAATCAATTGAGCAATAAAGATCAAATCAATACTTATTGGATATTCTCCTGGTGAAAATTTATCTGATCGAACTACAAGTATATCGCCTTCTACAACATCGAACTCATGAAGTAAAATTTCTTCTTCAGATGGAGCATCTGGAACTCTACTACCCTCATGTATTCCTAGTGATAAATTGCCATACTTTTGTCCACCGCTTGCTGAATATATATCGACAATAGAAAACTCTTTGTTCTTCTTCTTAAGCCAATGAAAACCAATAATTTTTAGCTTACCCAAAAAAGGAATTTCAAAATATGGAGTATTCATATTAAATAAATGCACTTTGCCACTAACATTGCCACGCGTGAAGTCTCGTTCTTTATTAGGTATTGAATAAATTGTAAAGAATTGAACACTATGTAAGTTGCGTATTGATGTTAACAATTCATTAGTTCTAGCGTATATCGCTCTATACAAATCGCTTTTCAATTTATCTTCTAAGTCTTTCAGTTTTGCGATAATTTCATTCTTTATTTCATCGTTATTGCTATTAAAGTCAGTTATCGATATGAAATTATTAATACTATCTTGTACTTCCCAAAGTTGAGTCACTGTAGGCATTAGAGCTATTGATGCTTGTACGTTACGAAAGTCATTAATATCAGCATATTTTTTAGAAATGTTATTAAGAGAATAACTTACAGAAGTGTATTTCGTTTCTAGATCACCAATTTGTTTCTGAATTTTTGCAATTAATGTGTTATGCGTCACTGCTGTATCCTCTAAACTTTTCAACATATTCTTTAACCCGCTAACTATTTCATTAACCCCATGAACAGAAATGAATTTTGAATGTTCTTGAATTGCTTCTTTAACTTCATTTTGAACTTTAGTTAACACTTCTTGTATACCAGAAAGATCTTCTGATGTCGGAAGGAATGTTATACTAGTTTGAAGGTTTTGTAATTTAATCTTAATATTGTCTATTACTTCAGTTAGGTTCTGGGTTGTTTCGACTACAGTTTGAATGTTAGTTATCGTTTTTTAATTATTTCTACTTCTTGCGAAGTTGGAAGTGTGTTAATAGTTTCTTGGAGGGCAGTTAATTATGATTTTATTTCATTTTGATTTCGATTTGTAGCTAATTCACTTAAAGACTTACGTATACTCTCGATATCAGATTGTTTCGGTGTGTTCTTTTGAATTTCAATAAATCACTTTGAACGGTGCTTACAATATGCTGAAGATTAATTAAATCTGTAGGAAGATTAAAACTCTCTAATTTCTTATTTAATTTTGCAAGTGCTTCCTGTAAACTACTTACCTCAGTAGGAATGTTATTCACAACAGTCTGTCGATTCTTTAGTTCAATTTGAATATTCGTGAGTTCCGATATATTATTAATTATTGCTTCAAACTCACCAAGCTTTCTACTAATTTCCGATACATCACTATAAACAGGTAGGTTGGTTAGATCATCGCGCAGTTTATTTGTTTCATTGGTAATAGTTTTAAGTTTATTTTGAAGAATCGAAATAACTTCTTGCATCTTTTGAAGATCTTCTTGAGAGGGATTATTTTGAAGAGCGTTTTCTAATACATTCACAGCTGTTTGAAGATCATTAAACGTATTTTGCAACTCCGTAAGCTTTTTATTCAAATTATCGACTAGATCTTGTGCTTCAGTATTTGTAATGAATTGATTCTTTATGAATTGTACTTCATTTTGAATTGTCGTTATAATATTTTGAACTTCGGTAAAATCATTTTTATTTACTAGCTGTGAATACATAAGAATAACACTTTTCAACTCATTATCAAGTTTTTGAAGTAAATCTAGTAAATGTTGTTGAGCTTCTGTGATTTCAGTTTCAATATTTGAAGGTAAATTATTTCGTAGTGCCTTGATTTCACCCTTTATTATTTTAATTCTTTGGTCTAATACTGTTAGCTGTTTTTCATTGATGTTGGAAGGTGAATCTGATAATATTTCATGCTCGTGCGATTTATATCGCGGAAATCCAAATAGGTCAGTGGGCATTTTTTTAAAATAAACTATATTATAACAAAATGTATAGAAAAAAAATCAAAAAAATGTTTTAAAAAAACGCACAGAATGCGCTTTATTAACATTTGAACAAGCTTAATAATAACTATGTACAAACCTTATTGACTATTTAACACTTACAATTAATTAACATGACTGTTCAGAAGTTGAGGGTTGATGAGGGTTACATACTTCACAAATTATTTCAGCATCATTTTTTACAATTCTTCGATGACCCCATGGCAATGTGTGTATCTTACAATCAAGAATTTTACGCTTGTCATCATGAGGGTCTAAAGCTAATTTTTCTTGCTTTACAGTCGAAAGTATATGCTCACGTGATTGAATTTGATATTGCTCTTTCGTTAATTGTTCACCAGAAAACAAGCACTTCTTAAAATCATCAAACGTAATCTCATTTTTCACAACACTTTTCTTCACACCCTTAACCCTCTTTGTTTCTTTCTTTTCCCCTGTATTCATAGCATATACTTTCGATCGTAATCCTATGAATTCTTCAAGAACTATTCCTTTCAACTCATCCTTAATTTTACCGGGTACTTTCTCGTTTCTTAAGGGGATATTATATTGATTTTTTACAGGATAGTTCGATGTGTCAAAATTGTCTATGAGATCAAGCATATCATTGTAGAAATTTTCATAAACAATTTTATAGACTAACGAATCCGTGTTGGTGTAAACAACGGTAAGCTTATCTTCATATTTAGGTTTCACAACTTCATAATGAAATTTGTACATTGCTAATTTAGCAAGATCTAAAATAGCACTTCCAATATACACAGGTTTGTTTAATTTCGTGAATTTTCGTAGCATATGAATAAGTACAAAATTCTCTGAGTAGATTGTTCTAGATTTAAATTGCGGCATTGCAATGAGTTTTTCAGCTTTTCTTTTATCAAAAACAAGTTTTATATCGGTATACTTTCTCACATTTTCCATGGTTTTCCCAAAAACGCTGTTGATAAGAAGTTTGTAAAAATCTTTCTCGAAATCGTTTGTTGCATCTTTGCGTTTCTCGGTGTTTAGATCTATGTAGGGCTTACTTAAGCCACTTCGATTGAGAAAACCATAGAATTCTGTGTACTTTTACAAGTTTTAAACCTTGAGCAAAATAAAATTTTAGCAATCGAAAATGTACAACATAGTTTCTATTCGGATTCAGCGTTAGTAGTAATTTACGTTGTTTTCCCTTAGGTGGGAAATCATTGACGGGTGCTAAAGGATAATCCGCGTGAACATCATGTAAGTACTGAGGATAATCTAAGTCTACCTCTGCAAAGAAACCTCGTTCATCTTCGTCGGGATAATTTCGAATTTTATTCGAGTCCCAATTTTCTGGTGTTGGATGCCATGAAAATTTTCCATAAGGCAGGGGCATACTCATGGCATGACCATACAAATTATTCGCGTCCAGTTACATTATAAACGAGGTTTCTTTTTGAGGATTGAATTCACTACCGAGAAACTCATTGTTAGCTTTGACATGCCTTAAACTACATTGAGAAACACCACAACGGATTGATTTTTCAATAAACAAGTGCATATCAACAACTGTAAATAATTCTAATTCAATTTCTGATTTGTAGAGCATTGCCTTCCAGGATAAGCCTGGCCATGTGTATGAAAAAACTGGGTCAATTTTATACGAGTTGATGCATGTCTCTCTAAAATTTTCTAGAACATCAGCTAATAGCAAAACATCAGTGGATAGGTAATGATCATGAAAATCACCCCATGTTCTGCAATTAAATACTCTCCATATTCGTTTAATTATCTCATATTCGTCATTGCTGCATTTAGTACCTGTAAGTCTGTTATTGGATAATGTTTGAGGTGGACACCCTGTTTTTTCAAATACCGAAGCATCAGTAAAAGAATCAAAATTAAATTTACCCTTTTTTCTACTTAGTTCAAATTTTTCATCATCGGGGAAATTTTGATGAGTGTATACCAATTCTTCGGGTTTTAATTTTTGAACTAAATCACTTAAAGAATATGGCAAAAACCGGTATGAATCTAAAAATCTTACTTCAAATTTTCTACCATTTTTGAGATGGAACCGCTTTGAAATTGCAATATACTTTTCCTCACTTTCTGCAAGAACTTTTATATCATCACCTCCAGTACAAGCTAATTCTTTGACGAAGAGATGTAAGTCATAAGAAGATAACCCATGCATGAAACATCCTATAAAATTTTGTTTTTTTACTCGCAAATTGCAATTATTGCAAAGAGGATTGAGGTAGGTACCGCTTAAATGGTGATGATGTCGAACCTTTTGATTATTCTCAGTATATTCTTTGTGACAAATAGTACACTCCTGTGATTGTTGGTGATGAGAAAGTTGTTCAGGACTTAAAGGTTTCATGGGAAAATTTTGTTCTAATCTAGGAACGATATTTTCTAACTCTGTTTGCAAACCTTTTAAAAAATGCTGCGCTGGATTATCACCTCTATACAAATGAAGTTCTGTTGAGGTTCCATCCGACCAACAAATTTTGTAACAGTAGCTAGCCAATTCATGCCTCTGAATATTAGTTGATTTTATTCCTCGAGGTTTACTAACAGGCTTCAAAAAATTTTCAAAATCTGCTACTATTACAACATCTGCTTTTAAAAATGAAGGGTCTGTTTTGAATTTAATAACTGAATCAGGAACAGGCATAATGACGCGAGTTGGTTCATGTTCTCGACAAAAATTTTCATGTTGCGTTAGTTTATGTTCATCTATAAAGTGGCATAAACAACGTCTGCAGAAATAATAATGACGTTTGTCACTAGTAACTTGACTCCTCACTAAACCAGAAAAATTTCTTATTAAACAGTAATGATGATTAATCACTGTCCGAGTTGTTGATGCCGATGATGTTGATGCCGTTGTTGTTACTATTACGTTTTTCACACACAGTAAGTCTATGCTAGTTCCCTTAAATTGATGTTTGCTAACATGAAGGGGAAAGACGTTTTCATTTCCATCATCTATACCATACACGTTGACAGAAATTGGAGCATTAAAAAACGTTTCGTTATAATGCTTCTCAAATTTGGGAACGTCATGTAAGCTTACAGGAAAATGAATGTTATTTTTTTCAAAAACAGGGAGTATTTCTTTCACATAAGGCTCGTAGTGAGAAACTTGGTTAGCATTTTTCTTTGAATCAATGGGGTTAAGTTTGGCTAGCACAGCATATAAAAAGCATCTCGAGTCTTGATTATTTTTTATATTAAGAACAGCTTTTTTCTTCTTAATGAATTTATTGAGATTAACACTACTTCCTGCGACAATTGGATTAAAACAATTCACTTACACTTCAAGCTTATGGTTAGGAGTAGAACTTATGCTCCAACCCGAATATTTCTGGAATAATATCTTCCACATCCGTTTATTTCAAAACTAGCATATTCCCGCTATGCACTGGAAAACACACTGTTTCTGCACCCTTCACAAAATCTGTAGTCAAAATAAAATTAATCTTCAGAACTGCATCACTCTCACTTATTCGGTTTTTCAAAAACTGAACACACTCATTTTCCACTTTAATCAGAAAACTGTGCGTATCACCATCACCACTATTAACAAGTTCATAGTCGGCACATGTCTTGGAAAAAGCGCTTCTCACTGCTTCACATGAATGTTTATTCTTCATATGTCGCTGAAAATGTTTCATGCTAACTTCATCCTTCCACACTGAGCATGTTACCATGTCTAATTTTCGTTTCTTCGCTGGCACTGTTTCTTCTTCAATATCACTCTTGGAGGGTTGATGTTTACGTTTATTATGTCTCACAAAATGCTCTTTTGCAATAAATTCACCACAACGTTCGCACTGAACTTTTTCCATTATTAATTTAGGTTTTTTAGCAGACACTGTTTCATCAATATCACTCTTGGAGGGTGGATGTTTTCGTGATTTATGTCTGGGCAAATTCTTTTTTAACACAGATTCACCACAATCTTCACACGAATTTTTCTCCATTTTTTAGGGGAGGGAAAGATGAACTATATTTAATAAAAAAAACTTGCACACTAATTTTCGATTGAAATTTTATCTCATGTAGACAAGAAAAGCAGTTATTCTCTATTAATCTTCCATAAATAATGTCATAGATAACTAGATTTTCACTTCCAACAATTTTCCCAGTTTTGTTAACTAACTTTGAAGCACTAGAAACATTCCATTGGTTTACGAGAAGAGCGTTTGCAAAAATCCATTGTGAAGAATTGCCTCGCAATATTTCAGACTAAATTTCCCACATGAGTTAGAAATAAAAAAAATCTGTGATCGTTATTTTTTATCCAACCCGATTGATAAAGCTAAAAAATGTAACTTCTGTTGAAATCAGCAGCGGTTGAAACATGATTATGGAATTAACTGAATTTTATCCATGCTCATATGTACCGTGGTTAGAAACAGAATAAAGTTAGACCTCGAGTTTTACTCTCCACGTAGCAAGCATTAGATAATGAATAGATCCCCGTGTTGTATTGTATAGCATTTGCGTCATATCCTATATCTAAAAACCGCATCAAAAATGAGCTAGATATTTTTCAGAATCTCGCTATGAAATCACGGAAAATTTCCTGACACTTGTGTGTAACAACCAAGAGATTTTCAATAGCGAGAGAGGATGTGAACGCTATTTTAGTCATAAAATGAGTAGGAACAAAATAAAATTATCTTTCGGTTTTTATTCCTTATATGAAAAGAGTGACCATAAATCCATTGTTCATTTTTCATAAAATCTCCCTCTTTTATTCCCATTTTATTCATTTCCGACGGTGAGGAAGAATTATTCCCATGTTATATTGTGTTAATATCAGAAATAATCTCAATACACCCACCCGGAATCAATTTTCACATGCAAAAAATCATATTATAATCTACTTCCGTTCTCTGCGCGCAAGCCATAATTCTGTTGGATTATTCCTACTTCATGGAAAATTTTTGGTTAGCATGTAAAACAGAATGATGATATGGTTTGAAAAATTCACCCA
The DNA here is from genome assembly GCA_022664845.1 of Lepisma saccharinum. Taxonomy (NCBI): domain Eukaryota; kingdom Metazoa; phylum Arthropoda; class Insecta; order Zygentoma; family Lepismatidae; genus Lepisma; species Lepisma saccharinum. The sequence goes on from JAGDQP010012487.1 coordinate 10,216, forward strand.
AAAATTCTGAACTGGGAAACAAGTCATTAATACAGTACCAAATTAAGAATATTCGAGAAAATTATTCTCACAATCATATGGAACAGTCGCATTTTAAATTCCAAGTACATTTTTTTAATTGATGGGAAAAGAGGAAAGGGAGCGAATAATGTTATATTTAATGCACAATTCCGGTATTCACCCGGTGCAAGGCATATATATCTCCAAAGGAAATTTTGTTTATAGATAGATTTTGATGAGAAATAGCAAACAGTTTATAAGGAGAGATTTTGATGAGGATTTTCGAGTTATGTGAAGTCTAAAAGGGTCCTAATTATCAAAAAAGTAGGGAAAAATATTGTATTAAATTTGAGTTTTGACCTAAAACAAAACAGCTGATAATGACACTTCTAATAACATCTGCATAAAAACTAAAAGGTTAATCTCTAATTACTTAGCTATGAAAACTATTCAATAAGTTAGCAGCATTATCGATAGATGGCAGCGGTGGTCTAGAGGTGGAGGTGGAGACGGAGGTGGAGACAGAGAATAGTTAATAATAATGTCAATAGATGGAGGGAGGAATTATGCATAATTAAAAAATGGTCGGGTGAGTGGTCCGGAGGTAACACGTTAAACGGTAATTTACGGGCAGCAATTTTATGTTGAAGCCTTATATTCCCATTACTTGAACAATGTTTGATATTCTGACCCAAACGTTTTTTAATCAAGGTTTTTTTTACCATAATTTGATTTTATTGATTTATTTTTTAAATTCTGGACAGGGCCGGATTTATCGTCTAGTCGCCCTAGACCACATGACTTCTAGCCCCAGTGCCCTTCTTTTCTGTTCCCCTTATCCCTCCCGTCCTTTTCCCCTTCCACCTTCACATTTACTCCCCTCCGTCCTCTTGTCACTTAATAATGATAATAAGAGAGAATAATTATTTAACTCTGCTAATGTAGCTATTTAAAAAACACGGTTCAATAACATTAATAATAATAATAACAATAAATGGCATTAATAAGTCCTAGAATTAGTGATTTTAATTAAATTACTGTAGGGTAATTGTGGAAGGAATATTAATTATACTGAACAAGAAGTTAATACATACTATTTTTATTTACACAAGAACACTTCAAAGCAAATTACACAAAAATATATTATTAATGATACATAAATATAATTAGTAATTACTGTCCATAAATAAGAATTTTATTTATCTTAAAGATAATTTTAAAGCGTCTTCCTCCTTGGTTTCCATCGTGCGAAGGTGTCTATTATGTCATCGCACCCAACGTCTTGGATCAGATTTCCCTCAACGCTGAGCAGCTCCAATGTTGTCACTCTGTCATGGCCAGTTGGGGGAACTTAAATAATTCCTTTCCACCCGTCAATACGTTGCTCCTAAAATGTAGCAACTTGCAAAATTACAAAATCACCAGGAATGGACAAAAGCGACACTACAAACTCATTCGCTACGTTGAATACGTTGTCAGCTCTTTGAATCTTAAACATCATCTCTGGAAATAGTGTGTTTACCTCCTGAAGATATAAAGTTAAGGTAGACAGAAAAAGCAAGACTTGTTTCTACTGTCATGAAAGACATATTAGGATAATTTTGAAAATTTTAAGGTCTTTAGTCATCCTTGGATCAGACCGGGATAGGGAATAGGAGGGTAGCGGCCAGTGATTTAGTTAAAGTACCATCCTGAAGTTCGTGTGGTGAAACTGAATTAAATTCTGCAAAACCTAAATCAGGACTGTCACCATCGTGATTCGAACGCCCGGTACCTACACATTGCGGTCCCGATAATACACTTTTGTTTTCCTCATATAGAAAAACTTAGCCTAAGTTACGCCTTCATGTATATAGCGCGCTTCAACACATAGTACCTGTTGCCTATTGGGAGGCGAATAGATGACTGCCGCACTCTACGCCCTAAATTCGGAAGAGCGAATATTTATCTTATTAGAATGGAAAGAAGGACCACCCTTTTCGAGCGAATTTTGCAATCGAAAAGAGCGGTTTTCAACCAAACGCTCTGTTTTGCATACAAAATGTGATCTTTCTAGCTGAGATTCCGATGCTTTATGGATGTAATTTATCCTTCAAACTTGAAAGAGCGATTTCTCATCCTTTTAGAGTGGTGCGCAAAATACCGTGATTACGGTAGTGGCCTAGTTTGTTCTCCGCCATTTTTACCGGGAAAGTTATCGAAAGACAAAGTCCTTCTGCGAAGTTAATCGCGTTTAGCTAACAATGTCAAGAGAAGACCTGATAACTTTCCTCCATGACAAACAACATACCAGAAGACATCAGGAATAAGATATATAGCATAAACCTTTAAACATTGATCTCAAGTACCTATCGAGACGAAGGAGACCCTTACGAGATCTTTATTTCTGTTGGCTATCTAGCCTAGGAGATAAGGCGTTGGTTCATTGGTCGGAAGGTAGCAGGTTCAAATTCCACTGAAGTCAAGTTATTTCTGCTGTTATTTTTCATTCATAAGAACGTTACTAGCTATGAATAAATACTCAATTTTGCTACTTTTTATATTTTCTACATCTTATTGCTCCTTTTTAATGCTCAAATGATAAAAAAAATATATCTCAATACATGGAAATAAATCTAAAACAGATTACGTTTCCATCGACAAAGCTACCATAATAATCATATTTTTATGGAGAGGATAAAAATCCGCTCTAAAGAGCGGTTCCTCTTTTGGCTCTCGCAGGATGAAATATTAGTTACACTCAAATCGAGCAGAATTCCGCTCTTTGAATATAGTGCATATGTGTAGCATTGACTGAAATGATTATTGATGTGTACAAAGACACAAATAGGAATTAATTATATGCCTAATATATTGTTTATTTTATTATTTTTAATGTAAAGCAGCCTAACTTCAAATTGCTTGAAGTCAGTTATGTAAGAGAGGTCACCCAGCTAAAAGGTGATGTTTGGCACTCCCCTTTAATTTTAAATAGGAATTTGGATGTTTTCCGTTTAAAGTTCACCCCTGTTAAACTTGTGCCCCTAGGCCCGGGCCTAGTGGTAATGTGCGATTGGAAGGAGTAAGTATCATTAGCGTAATTATATTGTTCAAAATAAATTGCGCAAAAGGCTAATAATATCTTCCCCGGTGACGCAAAATTTGTATTTATCTGCAATAAGCTCGACCCCTGCAACTGCAACGAGCGCCACCAAGGAAATATGTGTGAAAGCAATTTCATTCTTCATTGCAAATGTGCCTGTAGTGTGGCGCTAGCTAGTGTGATACACTGGAACTTTCTACAATCAATGACTTAACAGAATATCTCCTTATTTCTATACCAATTTAACTCCAATTTAAAAGCTTCTCACGTAATTACTTGATTTTATGATTTAAAAGGTTGAGTTTAATTTCTGCGGTATCCTATTTCTTAATAATTTTTAACAGGATGCATTGTGGTTAGCTCTAAATATGTAATTTAACAAATTTAGGTAAGTCCTATGTTTTATGGTTCAATTTCTGTGGGGCGCTCAGCAGAAACGTTTTTTTTTAAATAATATGAAGATAAGATTAGCGGGATAAAAATTCCATTTCAATAACACTTAACTATAAATGAAATAGTATTGTGGTAATTTTAATTTACGCTTATAACGTAAGTAGCTTCGTGTCCTAAACATATAAGGTGGTAGTGCAGTCTAACATGCCATGCTACTAATGTATTTGAGTTACAACTCCTGGTTCTTTTATGTTGCCACAACCCGTAGGTACAAAGCTATTTCATTCTGTATTTGATTATTTAGTATTTCTGCGCTTTACTTCTGTCTAGGGGCTACGTCGGTCTGAGGAAGGTTTTTACGTGTGTGTACACACCTACCACCAGTGGCGTAATGTTCAGGCCCGCAAGACCCGCAATGCGGGCGGGCCAGGTAAAAGAGCACCCGCGTCGATTTTCTAGATTTATGTTATTTAATACAATTTTAATTTCTAATTTAAGGAGAAATATTGCATGGGAAAGGCACACACTAAAAGTTTGATTGATCCGGAGTCCAGTTTTGTAATGTTAGGGGAATCTCCCATTTGTTATCAAGGGATGTAGTTAACGACATTGCCCTTTCAACGTCACTGTGATTTTTAACAATTTAGGCTGCTAAGGAAATAAACTCTTTTCTTTTTTTTGTTCTTCTGGAAGATGCCAAAGAAGAATTATATGCTGCCACTCGTTATGCGAAAGATTCCGTTATCGATGGAGTTGTCGGATTCAGAGACGCCCACGCCATATAGGCAGGTCATGCAATTGCATGACCTGATTTGGGGTGGGTGGGTCTGTAGAAGGGTGGGTCAGGTTGCAGGAGGAGAAGAGAAGAGAAGAGAAGAGAAGAGAAGAGAAGAGAAGAGAAGA
>JAGDQP010012487.1:14603-27212 GCA_022664845.1 Lepisma saccharinum
GAGAAGAGAAGAGAAGAGAAGAGAAGAGAAGAGAAGAGAAGAGAAGAGAAGAGAAGAGAAGAGAAGAGAAGAGAAGAGAAGAGAAGAGAAGAATATATATATATATGGTATGTACTCTACCAAATGGGAAGTGTACTGAATTCACGTATAAGCAAAGAATGTTCTACCTTTCAACTTCCTTGACTCGCAGTGCACTCCTGAAGTATATACAGAATTGGTATTGGAGGATTCGAAATGCATTGGTCGAAGATTGTAGGATTGTACTTACGAAACATTAAAGACTTGATAATTGAGAGTAACTGGTTCTGTAATTTTGCAGCATTTAATGCAACGTTACACAGTTATTTCAAAATCAAGGTGCAAGGTATATTCAGGAGGAAAATGTTATCTGGGCAACATCTTTCTTTCACATCGCAGTCACTGCAGAGTCCAGCAACAAAGCTACGATTCTACCCAGAGTAGTCAAAGTGTAACGTATAAGAGATTTTTAAACATTTGGAAACAGGGATTTATTTTTAATGAGCCAATTTCTCATGTTGCCCCTAAAACTTGTCTGATGCAAGGGAAACGTGAAAAATCTGTAAGAAAATAACATTAACACATAGATAATTACTATTTTGAGCCCAATTTATGCTTTTACAAATCTCAAAACAACGCGAGCATCGCCAATTTGAATAATTCAATTAATTTAGGCATATAACGCAAAATTTCCCATTAAGTTAAAAAGTTTTTCGTCGGACTAAACAACTCAAGCATATGTACACTTTTATGCATGTGTTTTTCGTCACGCAATTTACAATGGCAAAAATATTCATTTCATAAATCGACGTAAACAAATGGATCAAGTTGCAACTTTTGCAAACGTGTGATTTTTCTGCCGTCAGTTTTGTTGATATCAATTCTGCCAACAACTCTTTGTTCAGGTTGAAAGGTGGTTTTTGTTCATGTACGGTTGAAATGATCTTCCTCGTTTTGTAGACGAAGATGAAGAAACTTTTTCTTCTATTTATCAGTAGCATCCGATTCCTGTGCAGTAAAATTCAAGCTTAATAACATTTGGTTCAAGACTAAAGATCTCCGATTTTCTTAAGAAAAATGTTTGCAATCTTAGGTTAATCTAAAATAAAAAAAGAAAGATTAGTTTTAGATAAGAGAAGGAAAACAAATCCAGATTTTTTATTCCTGCATCTAAAAATCTGGAATCTCCAATTTTTTACAATGTATTCCAAACTATTCCAGTTTTTAAAATCGAGAAATATTCACATCTGAAACAAATATAAAAATGAAAAAAATCGAATTTCGCCGTCACTAGTTTAAATACTTGTGGATAGATAGGAAAAACATCTTAGACATTTGAGTGTCATACTAATTACTGCCTGCTTTAGGGATTCCTTTTGCATTGCACATTTCAATCCATTATCTACTCTTAAAAGTTTTGTTTTTGTACCCTTGTGATAATGAATCCCAAATTATTTTACTTTTTCTTAATCTCATCTCTAAAGCTTCCAGTTTCAAAATATTTGATCTTTTTGGCAAAATGAGAGAAAGAAAAACATTTCTTTTCGACAAACGATCAACAAAGTGGAAGGCAGAAAAGTCTTACGTTTTGAAATATAATGTTGACCAACTTTATTGCCGATGACATTATATAGGACACGACGGCATGGCTTTCAGAATGTCACTGGCCGAAAGTTGGGTGATAACGCATAATATGATTGATTCGTTTAGGATCATTTACGGAACGACTCTTGTGACCATTTTAAATCGCGCGACGGAAATAACATTTTCGTGAAAGTGGTTTAGGATTGCATTTGTTATATTTCTTAGAAAAAAAGTTTAAATTAGCCTGACATTTTTGGTATATGCTTAAGAAATAATATTGTTAACATTTGGCGAAATTTGCATTATTTAACAATTTGAAAGACCATAAATTCTTCCCAAAAGACCGTTCTGTTTTCTTTAATTATATTAATCTTTCCGATGTTATCTGGACTGCGAATTTTTTCTGTTTCTATCATCACTTTGAAGACATTATAAGGTATTGCCTGGTAAATTTGTATTCACACTAGTGACTCTGAGATCTTAGAGAAACTAGTACAGTAACTTAACCAAAAACTGAGAAGTAGCGGTTATTATTATTATTCTTATATGTTTTTTTTTACTGAATCGAATCGATACGTTCGAATGAACGGTTTATATGGAGGTTCTGTCTGTCGCGTCTTTCAACTCTTAAATCACTGGACGGATTTCAATCTAATTGTATATGTATGTGATCTACACAAAAAAGTTACCCGGAAAATTTGAGAGTGAATTATCTTGGACACTTTATATCCGTATTTTACTGAAGGCTTGAAATAATTTGTTCCAACTATCTCTCACACCACTGACTGGACAGATGTCATATTGTATCTACAGAAAATCTTACTGTAAAATTTTGAGTGTAAAACATCTAGAGGAAAAATTACCTTTTCTTATTGAAAGCTGACATACAGAGTCACAGGGAGGATTTCTTCCTCATCCTGCCATTAATTCACGCACTGGAAATACTATATTGTAAGATCTGTTTTAATTGCCATGTTTCAATATTCTAATCGAGTAGCCTGCATAGCAGAAAGATAGAACAAGGTAGTATATGTATAAATTACTCATTTAAACAAGTATAAGTTTTCTTCAGTGAAATAGTTTTGTTTACTCGTTAGATTTGTAATGGGTTACTCAAACACAAGTATAAATGTGTTCTACTTCACAATAGCCAAGAGTTGATCTTGATTCACGATAGATGGCAGCAAAACCGTTGTAATTTTTGGGTAAGTGAACTTTGTAGTTGGGTTAATTTTGAAGAGTTTGACATTTATTGTATTCATTCGAATTGACTATTTACAACTAGCTGCTTGTTTGTTTCGACTGGTTTTTATTCATGGAATACAGGAACTATGAGCATTATTAGTCACGAGACTTCGAACACTCATATCGAAGCAACTCTTGCACGGAAAGTTCGTGATGCTTCCTTGCCAATTCTTCCAGCTATAAAGCAAATGAAAACAATGGAAGTTGCTAGGAATAGGCTTATTGTGAAACAGCTTATCGATATAACATTGTTTTTAGGCAGACACTGTTTAGCATTTCGAGGGCATCGAGAAATATTGACAAGTAGACTACGGGGAAATTTCAAAGATCTTGGTGTGCTTCTAGCGGAGTATTCTCACACGATGGCAACGTATCTAACCGTTTTAACTGTTACCAGGAACATGAAGTCACCTGTCCTTCTTGTCATGGCGACGACAAAACCAGTTGATAGATATCATTTGTACTTAACTTAGAAATACATTTTGCCGAGAAATAAGAAACGTAAAGATGTTCAGCGCGTCTGTCGATAGCTCGTTTGACAAGTCAAGGAAGGAGCAAGTGTCCTTTATAGTAAGATACATTAATGAAGAAACGGGTGATATTAATGAACGACTCTTGGCTTTAAAAGAATCACAAACAACAACTGGTAAAGATTTGTCTAGATTATTCAATGAAGCATGTGAAAAAAATAGTCTAGATTGGGTCTCGGATCTTGTTGGGCAATCACATGATGGGGCATCGAATATGCGTTCTCCGTACAAAAGTCTCCAAGCGCTGATTAAGGAACAAAATCCGAGGGCAGCATATGTACGGTGTTGGTCACACAGACTAAACCTAATTGTGACTGCTTCCGTCGGATCCTCTGTGAATGCTATGGATCTTTTTGGTAATTTAGAAGTTATTTGCATTCATAAGCAACAGCAAAAGACGCGTTCATTTCTTCGAGGAAAAACAAAAGCATTACCCTAACCAAAGAATTAGAGGGTTAAAGCGAGTTAATACCACAAGATGGATGTCCCATTCATACGCTCTGGTAACTGTATTGATAACATTTGAGGCCTTGTTGGAAGTCATAGAGGAAATTCGACACATTGAATGACCTTCTGATAAGCAAACTGGCGCCCAGGCAGGAGGGTTTATTGCGTATTTTACTTCGCTGAGATTTGTGTTAACTGCGACAACTTTTATTAGGATTTTTAAAAGCATTGACCCTTTCACAAAGATGTTACAAAGTCCGGACTTAGATTTGTTATCTGCATGTTTGAAACAAACCTGACAAGTATCAAGATCTCCGAAATAGCTTTAATAGTACCGTCTCAGACGGGGAGAATTTCATGAAGGGCACTGAAATTGAATTTCAGCCTCTGTGTCACACTCGCTTGAGAAAACATAAGATACGTGGTGAAATAGCTGATGACGAGCCAATTATGGACCCCAAAGATTCATTCAAGGTGGAAACTTTCTACGCCAGCATTGATATGGCCATTACACAAATGAAGGAGGGCTTTGTAGGAGAAGATAATGCTACTACTTTAATGATTCTGAGCGATTTGTCTATGCTCCCACTGAAACGTCTTTCCGAGGTCCGCAAGAAAGGTTTAGCTGAAGATGCATTCACTTCGTTTAGCTCAATTTTTGGAAAATACGTGAACGTTGACGAAGCCAGAAAGGAATACATTGTCTTTCCTTCTTGTTTCGAAGAGCTTGGGAAAACGGTTGACGTACCTAGGCATCTTCACAGCGAAAATAAATGGATTGTAGATTCGGACACAGAAAGCGAGAAAAACCCGAATTCTTCTGATGATGGTGTGTCGGATGATAACGATTATCTGGGAATATCTAAACCTTCCAGTGTTGGCAGTCTTCCAGAAATATTCGAAAATGTTTTGCAAGTGTAAGCTGAAAACTGTTTTCCTAAATCTTTATTCTCTTCTGAAGATTGCTGTCACGTTGCCCGTAACGAGTGTTACCACTGAGAGGTCATTTTCTAAATTAAAACGAGTCAAAACTGCTTTGAGATCTACAATGGGGGGTGACCGACTAGAGGGCTTGATTGCAATTGCTAGTGAATGGGACATCTCCATTGATTACGAAAAAGTGATAGATATATTTGCTTCATATAGTTCAGTGCTTACGGAAAATCATATGCTTTAGTGCCACTGATATGTGAAATGTGTCTTGTGAATTGTATAATTATTTCTGTATGCAAAATGGCCGAAAGCTTACAAGCTATAAAAGAAGATGTGGCTTAGAAAATAACGTCATTGACGATGTACTGTTCTCTGACTGGTCAATATTAACGGGGTCACGCCAGTGTTCATCTATCGACGCCAATTTTGAAATCAGTTTGATTGCGATTGAGGCACGTGAAATATGTGTTGGAATGTACGCCAACACTAAAAGTTCGATACATTTTCTTTGAAGTTAATGCTTCATATAATTAGAAGAATGTTAAGTGAACTTTCAGTTAGCTACATTATCTAAAATGAAGCATTTATTTGTGAGTTAAAAGTAGATAACAAGCTCTTTTACTAACCAATGATCGAAACATAACGCCCTGAGGAAGTGTCGTTTTTATCAATTTCAGTGATACAATTAAAGGTTTAAAGCATTACCTTATCTATGTCTGTTGTGTAAAAAAATATTATTTCATACGACTGACTACTACTTAGTTTGTATTTTTGCAAAGATAATTTTGTTAAGAAATATATTTTTTGACATATTGAGATTTCAGTTAAAACAGTTCCTTAAATATTCGTTTTTCTCTCGCGAAAAGTCACATTAGGGCGTTGCGGTCGGTTGATCGCGGTAAAGAGGAAGAAGTAAGATAGTTGAAAAAGAAGAATAGCAGCGAGAAGACAGCGAAGTCTACGGCGTTCAAGATGACCATCATCACTGAGCATCTGGCAAATCCGTATGCGCTGGATATGATCTTGTTTTCAAAGCTTTCGAGGGGAAAATGCTTAACACGATATGAAAATGGTTTCGTTGACCTAACTATCAAGTTTACAGACTCATAGTGAAGCCAAGCAGTAGACATTGAGTAAGTCTGTCAAGTTCGAATTGCAAAATATAGGAGTGGTGGAGCCTCATACAAGAAATTAAAAATGCTGCGTACACAGCTGTAGCTTGAGGTGTAAGCACGAAAACAAAAGAGGCTAAGGCACTAAAAATATTGAAGAGCAACTGCTCAGAATTGAGAACGCCAAGCGTATAAAACTATGAAAATCCTTTATCCCTCATTAGAGCGCTTAGTAGTTCAGAAGAGGACATTGAGAGTTTAATAGAGAAAACTGCAACATTATGGTCAACTTAGTATCCAGTAGAACACTTAAACCGAACGAAAACCAAAGCCACGTAGAAAATGTTTCCAATTGGATATCAAAAAGAGTACTATGCTTACAAGATTGATTCAATTCCTGAAACAATCACACAGCCAAAGATTGGACAGAAAAAAAACGCGTTCAAATTTCTTTTTTTACCTGCAACAGTAACAGCAACCTTACAGAAAATAGCTTGTGCTATTGCCATATATATTATCAGGTTTATGAAGTGTTATGATCGTTGAGTATCTGGTAATACTGTTCTTGTGTAAGAATAAGTTAGTCGTTTGTTTTAGCATACGTTGCTATAAACAACTGTTATATAGATTCAAGATCCTGATTGGTTGTAATTCTCTTATTATATCTTGTCAGAGTTCGAAGTATATGGACGTATCTGAAATATGTCCTCGCGGCTAGGTTCGGTTCTACACATTATCGTAGGATATACGTAAGTCGAAAATGGAAGCAAGAATTACATTTAGATATGTATCGACTTATGCGAATCACAGTTGTCAATAAAGATAAATGCAGTTCTACAAATATTGTTTGCTTTTAGTAGCTTGTTTATTCATCGGCCATGACTTCTACAAATGCCTTACACATGTTCGAGTATTCTTATTAATTACATAGATACGTTTTATAAATATCAAATGCATAGGAGCTGGCTAGAATGTTTGCTACTCATGATAAGACAGAATGCACTGCCGAACCTGAAGAACACATTGAAAGTCAGCACAGAAAAACTCATCAAACTCTGATGCGCTTCAAAACATGAGCAGAAAGCTGTCTTGTGTATATGGTTGAACCAAAGTACCTCAACAAGAATAAATGTTCATAGTAGAGAGTATGCAACACAGTGGTGTCAGCATCGAATATATTAAAATGATGCTTTCTGCATCAGCGGTAACCCATTACATCCTACTCCGGATTCTGATTCTAGTTCTGGTCCCCCTACGGCGATATAATTTACTCGTAACCAAAACACGTTTTCTAAAACAAGTGGTGGTGTTATATTTCAAATTTTCTCATTTTTAAATTGCAAACAAAGAAGAAGAATGATAGCAAAGGACAAAATAGCTATACAATATATATGTCTTTTCGCCACCTGCAACGACAATAAATGCATGCTTGTTGCTCTCGCAAAAATGTCTTTCTAAGATTTAGAATGTTGTGGAAAGTTTCGTTTCGCTTCGCTTCAGTTACCTCAATCTATACGAAATATTTGGTCATTGATGAAGGCTGAAAGGAATATAACTTTTTTCAGATTTGTCATGAGCACTATCCTATAAGTAACAAACATATCAACTAGGTTTTCGTAGTCAATGAAGATGTCCCATTTGCTAGCGATGACAAACTAACCCTCTAATCGCTCCCAATTCATCGTATATGTCAAATCTATTTCAGATTGTAAAATTACCTCTCGTTGGACACACTCGTTACTGGCAATAGTAATCCTCAGAACATAATGCAGGTTTTGGAAAACAGTTTTAAGTCTTAGCTTGACACGTATTTTGACAATTCTTGAGCAGGCTTCCAAGATTTAGATTTCCTCAAATACTCGACAGGAGGAAACCATCAACATGAGAGTTACACCTTTTTCAATGTCCATTTCCAAATCTACATTCAAGTTTTTCTTTTCGCTATGAAGATAGGTAGGTCAACCATTTTTCCGAAATGTTAAAAACCGGAAGAAAAAGCGTTGATCTACGTAGCCAAGATTCACAGAAAAAAAAAGTCGATTGTAGATTTGGACATGGATGGAGACGAGTCGTCTAATTCTCATGATGATGTTCCATCACATACCTAACATTTGGGGAAATGTAAATGTATCAGTGTTGGCAGCCTTTCCAAGAGTTGCCAAAATATTTTACAAGTTAAAACTGAAAACTGTTTTCCTAAACCTGAATTATCTTCTGAAGTTTTCTGTCGCTTGCCAATAACGAATGTACCCACTGAAAGGTCACTTTCTAATTTGAAACTGATTTGATATCTACAGTGGGAATAGGACGGACCGAATAGACGGTTTGCCAATAATTGCCAGCGAATAGGGACATCTCCATTGATTATGAAAAAAGTGGTTGATATGTTTGCTCCTTAAAGGATATAGATTACGACAAAACTGATTATTTAGTGATACTGATATGTGAAATGCTACAAATGTTGAGTACTCCTAAAATTAACATTTGCTACATATCTAACTGGTCGACGTGGTTTGTCATACAGCGCCAATTCAGTCTGTTGTCCATTCACATTTTTATTTTCCTTTTACTAACAAAAATGTTTGTGTTACGAACTATGATGTACGCTTAGACGCGACGAATCAGTGTACCTCTAGCTATTTTAGTTTCTTTTTTTTGTTTCTGCTGTGAATAAATTTTGTGACCCTTAAAAATAAATACGTTTCCTTTCTAAAATTAAAGAATACCTATGAAATGCAGCATTTGAAAATACACTGTTTTTTCTTGGGGTGGGTCAACCAAAAGGGGGGTGGGTCCTCCTGAGGTAAGGCTTGCATGACGTCTTTCGAAATGAATGGGCGCCACTGGTCGGATTGACCTCATATTTGATATACAGACACCTTACGACCTCTAGAGTGTATATATGGTGCAAGGTGGCGCTACGACCGAAAATTACAAAAATACTCAAATTCGGTTTTTTATATTTTAAACATGATCACGCCCCTGAGTTGTTATTAATAAGCGAAGTTATGCGGGGCCCCGGGTAAGTCAATTACTTGGGGCCCATTTAATTTGGTATTAAACCTCAATTTAAATTTATCGTCAGTAGCAGTATACACTAACACTACTTGTGTTTGCTATACACTTTTATAAAGGGGGCCCGGATAAAAGTTTTGCGGGCGGGCCCGCACTCATTTCGTTACGCTACTGCCAACCACCTCCATATATATATATACAGGGTGATCCTATTACACCCCCTTATTTCCTAATCTACTAATTTGTTTGAAAAATACCGAAACACGTCAACTTTAGTTAGGAGGGGAAAGAATTATCATGCCCAATTTAAGTGTGCCGCTTCCCCTGTGGTCTAGTGCCAAACCTTAAATGGCAACATGCGTAAAATAACAAATCATTTGAAAACTTCTTTGATTCTATGTTATTATTTTGGAATTTGACTCAGTACTTTGGAAGAAATCACATTTTAAAATTTTACTTATTTTATACATAGGTAGAGACAGTAAAATTTCGTGACTCGCGAATTCGCGAAAAATTTTAAACACTCAGGAAATCACATGAAGAAGATAAATGGCCATTAATATTTTGTGAAAATGTTATTTTTAACTCAAGAAATAGTCGTGAAATTTAGACATTTTGTTTCCATCCACGAATTCCGAACAACACTCAAGAAATTATACCATTTTTATCAATTCATTGACAAGAATATTGCCTAAACAGTCGCACAATTATAATTCGTTTTCAAAACCCTATAATTAGATTCGCGTAGCACAGAGAATGTTACAATGTAGTGTACACTTTATCTTTTATTGATGGCAGCAAATTAGCGAATATTGTGTGCCATCTTTCGTTCGTAAAAAGTACAAACTGCATGACCACAGAGCAATTGATTGTATGCGTTTGGATGTATTCACGATGAAAGGCTTTGTGAAAACAAATCGAACACGTGAAATATTATGCTACCAAAAATCTCGCTATCGCAGAGAGCAAAGTAAAAAAGTTTCAAATACAGACTGTGAGAGATTTCCGTTTCAAAGTTTATCTGTATACTGACCAACAATCGAACAAATCTGACAATGACAAATTTAGAGGTGTTTTCATCAAAGGCCTACGAAAATTCAGCTGAATGATTCAGAAATAAATTGCTTTATAAATTGCTTATAATAAGTGTTTATTACAATTATTTTGATACTTGTTTTTGTAAATGTGGAAGAAGTACGTGGGAAACTTTTAATATATAAGGGTAAGTCAAAATGATGTACCCGATTTCATAAATTTATTTTGTGAAATATAATGAACATATCTGAATGTAATACATGTGGTAAGAAGGGTAACTCTCAAAGTTTTTTTCAGTCACATCACAAGTGCTCTATGTGAGTACCTCGCGTAACACGACACACATCAAGCCGATAGTCTATCTCCTGCCAAACCTTGTGTAGTGTGTCACGGTCAATCTCTGCAATGGCTGCTGTGATGCGGGCGCGAAGGTCACCCAATGTTGTTGGAAGTGGTGGTACGTAAACACGATCCTTTATGAAACCCCACAAAAAGAAATCACACGGGGTCAGATCGGGGGAACGAGGTGGCCAACGAATGAGAACTCGATCCTCCTGAGATGCACGGCCTATCCAGCGCTGTGGTAATGCCTCATTGAGATGATCCCGAACGCTTCCATGGTAATGCGGAGGGGCACCAACCAATTGAAGAAAGAAATCTGCACTATCCTCTTCGAGCTGTGGAAGGAGCCATTGTTGCAGCATATCAAGAGAAACATGTCCTGTCACAGTAGGTTCAAGGAAGAAAAAGGGCTAATAAATCTTTTCAGGGGAAATGGCACAAAACACATTCACCTTGGGTGAATCGCGTTGGTGTTCCTCAACTGCGTGGGGATTACCAGTTCCCCAGATCCTTACGTTGTGTCTATTCACATTCCCAGAAAGGTGAAACACCGCTTCATCACTGTAACGTAACCTTTCGGCGAACCCATCCTCTTCCATTAACGTGAGAAAATCAGCACAGAAAGACGCTCGAGTAGCATAATCAGTGTCTCTTAAGGCTTGTAGCAGTTGCAAGCGATAGGATTTCATTTGTAAACGTTTCCGCAGAATTCGCCATACAGTTTTCTGTGGCATTTCAAGTTCCCTCGCTGCCCGGTAGGTTGTGGACTCCGCACAAAACTGGCGCGAACACGTTCCACTGTCTCTTCCTCAGCTGAAGGACGGCCAGTCGATTTTCGCTTACAGATGCAGCCCGTATCTCTGAATTTTTCATACCACGTACGAATGTTTTTTCCAGTAGGTGGGTCTCTGCCATACTTGGTACGGAAATGCCGTTGAACACTCATCACAGAGTTGTTTACATGGTAATCCAGCACACAGAACGATTTCTACTCTCCAGTCAGCGCCATTTTCGTTAACTGCTTCCAGCGCCGCGTAGCGGTAGACAATGCAACCACGCGGAACATAAACTAAACTCAACTAAACTTTGAACTTTTGCCTTTCCTTGCGCGTAGCTCACATTAAGATATGTTCATTATATTCACAAAATAAATTTATGAAATCGGGTCCATCATTTTGACTTACCCTGTATAATTAACAGTAGGTCTATTCGCTGATGGTCATTTAAAAAAAAAAAACACTTTATCTAAGTTTTAACAGCATGCATCAGTACAAGTTTTAAACATTATTACAAACAATTATTTATTTTCAGCTACTTAACGAAATTTGTTCCTGTACTCACGAAATTTTACCTTGTATTCACAATTTGTTAACATTTTCAATGACGAAATTCAAATGCCTTTATTTATGAAAATCTTAGGAATTCTCAAAGGACGTAATATTTTACCTATTAAACTTTATGAATACTCTCAACTGCCCATTCATTATACAGTAGAAGTGACGTCAGTGAGCCTCGTTCTAATCAACATGAAGCATGTATCCCCATTAAGCTGCGGTCTAGTGGCAAAAGATTCAAATTTTGTAAATGGCTGATATATCGTTTGAAAGCTAAATTTATTTTATTTGTGAAAATACTATTAATTTCGAAATTCAGTGAATACTTTGTGATACATCGAGTTTTGAACTGACACATTCTATAAATTTAAAAATCCTTTTTGTCGTTTTAAGTTATCAAATCAACGTTCGAGATTTCTTCCATAAAACACCAAACTGTATGAGTACATCAGTGTTATCAATTTTACTGTACTGCAGCTTTCTTTGGGGTTAATGGTAAAACGTTTAATTTTCGTAAATGGCAACATTATGCAAGTGGCACATTATTTAAAAGGTCTTTGATTCTTTTAACAAAAAGAAATTAGGTTTGGAATTATACACAAGACCAACGTACGGCTTCTACGAGATCCTGGTCTTTATTACTTAATACTACCTCATCAAACAACGTCAGCTCTGATCGATTACACAATGCTTGTCACTAAATTATTCGTCATGTATCTGTAATCCGAACAAAAACACCAGAGGTGCAAAAAGTGGAGCCAAGTTCTTTAGCCCTAAAAAGGTGTGAAATGGGAGAGGGATGAGCCAAGTTCCTTGGTGACAGCATGTAACAGGAACAAAGGATCTTCGCGCGAGCTGGCAACAGCCTTAGGGTTGGTGGCGGTGGACGTAGTGGGTTTTAGGATCCCCACCTACTTATAGCTTGAGGATCATGAACCTTGCCACCTCGCACCAAGTTCCGTTGTTCCTGTTACATACTGTCACCAAGGAACTTGGCTCATCCGTCTCCCATTT
>JAGDQP010012487.1:31037-50152 GCA_022664845.1 Lepisma saccharinum
TGTGTGTGTGTGTGTGTGTGTGTGTGTGTGTGTGTGTGTGTGTGTGTCTCTGTGTGTGTGTGTGTGTTTTAGTTTTTTTTCTTGCTTCTTTTGTCTCCCTAACGAAAAGCACTATTTCTGTCTGATCAGTTCTTTTGTACTCGTTGCTAATAGGTGGGCGCTGAGTTAAGCTAACAGATTATTCATTTCCAGTTTTAAAAAGTGAGAATTAGTACCAGTTATTATGTAATATCCTTTTTCGCAATAAATGTTTGCAAGTGAATAATAAAAAGTTTAAGCTTATTTGAAAGCGATGTGAACTTTTGAAACAAAAATTATTAGCCTGCCGTTATAAATATGTTTAAAAGGTAGAAGTAGATCGGTCTGTTCACGTTTGATGCTAAATTAACGTTATTCGGGTTTTTATGCTTTGTGTGCATAGGTAAAAGAAGTAATATAATAAAATTCTACAGCTATGAACTATGTCAATGTTAAATCCGGGATTCAACTGAAAATAAATACATGGTAGCAGTGGCAACGTAAGGCAAGCTGGGGCCCGGGACAAGTGAACTTGATTGAGGCAGACTGCTGTTATCGGCCGAAATATCCTACTTCCCCCTTATTCCGGGCTCCCTTATTATGGGAGACTGGGGACCAGAGCCCTGCACGGGCCGGGCGCGCCCGTTCGGCCCGGCGGATTACCCGGCCCGACCCGACCCGGCGAACAGCCCGGCCCGTTTCAAGTACACCGGGTCGGACCGGGCCGGGCACATTCCGGGCCGAGCCGGGTCGGCCCGGATAAATATGACGTGGGGCCGAACCAGGCACAAGTACTTCCTTGCTGGATCGGGTGGGACACTTCAAAAGTCGGATCGGGCGCTAATACTGTCTGCCTATGTTAATCGTAATTTATTTGGATGCAACTTCCAATACAAAATAAACTATTGATAACGTATCACGTGATATAGATTCCGGATACGGCCATCTTGGCCAAATTAGCAAATTTCGATTTCCGCATTGAAATCCACAAGGAAACGATAATGTAGTCAGCATGACAAGCGAAACTTGAAATTCGAATCGAACAATCCTTAACGTGTCACGTGATATAGTTTCCCGCAGTCATATTAGCAGATAGTTTCATTTATGACCATAATTTATGAGCTTAATGCGTAATGTATCTAATTCCTATATAATCCCATGTTAAAAATTAACGATTTTTAGAAAATGTCCTGCGATCCTGCGTATCATGGCGGTTTTTGTTGTTTTCGAAGTGTCGAGCTATAAGCTCATGCCTTCCATATGAAGTGGGTTGACAATGACTCAGTTGTGGTTGAAATTTGAAATGAACCGTCGAAACTGTCTCGATCGGAAGAAATTAAATGAATGTTTTCCAATGTTATTATAATGTTGATAATTTAGTGAATTTGTAATTTTGAGATGTAATGAGGTCGTAGGAGTGTTGAGTTATTTTCTTCGAAGAGGAGTCGGCGAGCTGTGTTTCCTTAAGTAACGACAAACTTGTCGTAAGTTAGTGTTGAGTTATTCCTTCCAGAGATTTGCTGTGTTGATTGTATATTCGTCTTGAGTTGACTTTGTTCATGATGCGATTATGGTGGATGAGGCATTTTGTACGTGTGACGTCTAGTAATACTAGTTCCTATAGCTTGAATTTCGGGATATGTCGAGTTGTGGAGTCTAGTCCAGAAATTGTGCAATTGATGATCAATTACTTGGTGGATGTAAGGTAAGTCAAGGTCTTCATGAAGTTGAGTGATGCGAGTATCTCTTGAATGTCCTGTTATGATTCTGGCTGCACGATTTTGAACTAGTTGAAGTGTACGTAAATGGGTCTTTGCTGCATGACTCCATGTAGGCATAGCGTATAGCATCAGAGATCTGACCATCATATAGTAGATATGCAGTCTGGTTTCTATGGGTAGGATGTGACTATGGAGCATTGGATATAGATAGGTTAGAAGTTGAGTAGCTTTTTTTGTAGTGTTCAATGTATGTTGACGAAAAGTGAGTCTTTTGTCTAGAGTGACTCCTAGATATTTGGCTTCAGATTGAAGGTTGAGATGTTGATTTTGCAGCGTGAGTGGTGCTGGTAGTGTTCCATATCTTCTGGTGAAATGAACTACAACTGTTTTGTCCGCGTTGATTTTTGTCCTCCATTTTGTGGCCCATTGATCTATTTGTAGGAGGTGTCGTTGAAGTTGTAAGCTGGCATAGTTGAGGTTGCTGTTAGATGAGAATATGGCGGTATCGTCTGCAAAAGTTGCTATGGTGGTGAAAGGAGATGTGGGTATGTCTGCTGTGTAGAGGTTGTATAATAATGGAGATAAGACTGATCCTTGTGGGACACCAGCTGTAATTTGTCTAGAAGTGGTAAGTGCAGATCCAAAGGAAATTCGTAATGTCCTCTGCTTGAGGAAAGACATATTGAGTTTAACATAACTTTCCGGTATATGGTTTATGTGCATTTTGTACAGTAAGCCAGCATGCCAAACTCTATCAAATGCTTTTTGGACATCTAGGAAAGTGGCTATAGTATGTCCGTCGTTATTGAAATGAAGAGTGATATGCTCAGTAATTCGAACCAGTTGAGAAGTAGTATCGTGACTTTGTCTGAAGCCGAATTGATGTGATGGAAAGAGTTGTAGTGCTGTAATGTATCTGGTAAGTCTTGAGTGCAGAAGTCTTTCAAATAGTTTGCTGATATGCGATAGTATACTGATGGGTCTATAGTTCTGTGGATATAGTGCATCTTTCTGAGTTTTGGGGATCATGCAGATTTTTGCTTCTGACCAGGCAGTTGGAAAATGTCCTGTAAGGAGAATAGCGTTAAAAATTTTGCAAAGTAATACTATTGCTTTTCTTGGAGCTTCCTTGAGTGAGGCTGCGTTGATGTTGTCCAGTCCTGGGGCTTTACGGGCACTTAGTTTGCGTGCTGTTTTTTGAACTTCCCTGGGTGTGATGAGATCCTGAGTTGGGAGCGGAGAGTTGAGTTGTAATGATGTTAAATATCTGTTAACTAAGGTGATTGTATCATTATCATATGGCTCGGTGTTTTTAGAAAATGTTTTCTTATTTACAGATGATATGCACATCAAAGGACTTCAGATTCGTGTTTGCCATATCAAGTTTGGGAAAAAGCAGGTTGCAGATAGACGATTAAACGAACTGGAAGCTCTCCAGGACGCCATTTTGAATTTTTTGAGACAAATAAAAATATCTGCTAGAAAAGTGGAACAAACGTCATTTCGCTCAGAATGACACACCGAGAAAAATAGCTATCTCGGATTTTCCGTAATACATGTCATCACTTAGTTGCGGCGGTCATTTTGTGAATTATTTACATGTTAATATCTCGCGTTATAGGTCCCGCTATCTGCTAATATGACTGCGGGAAACTATATCACGTGACACGTTGAGGATTGTTCGATTCGAAATTCAAGCTTCGCTTGTCATGCTGACTACATTATCGTTTCCTTGTGGATTTCAATGCGGAAATCGAAATTTGCTAATTTGGCCAAGATGGCCGTATCCGGAATCTATATCACGTGATACGTTATCAATAGTTTATTTTGTATTGGAAGTTGCATCCACTACTGCTGCTAATACTACTGCTAATATTACTACTACTACTATTACTACTGCTGCTGCTACTACCATTGTGACTACTGCTATTACTACTAATAATAATAGTGCTAAAACTACTATTATTATTACTACTACTACTACTACTACTAGTGCTAATGCTACTACTATTACTACCACATGATGTATGGACAGAACAACCACTGATAACAAATAGACAGACAGAATGGGGATATAGAAATAAACCCTTGGGTAACCTTTCACACGATTTTCCCATTCGAGAAGGAAAAATAGAAACTGCAATGTTATGAAGACACATGTGACATTTTCCATTGAATATTGAAGCATTAAATTGAATTATCAGACTTGGTTGTTCTCAAGCCGGTTAAGCCCTGCCCGTTTGTGCCTTGCCCGGCCCGTTTACGCCCTGCCCGGCCCGTTTACAGCCCGGCCCGTTTGTGACGGCCCGTTTACAGCCCGGCCCGTTTGTGCCCGGCTCGAGATTCGGGCCGGTCAAAGTATACAGATCCAGCCGGGCCGGGCCGGGCCGTCTTCGGGCCTGGGTTTGCAGGGCTCTGCTGGGGACTCCGGGTAACTCACTAGCCAAGACGGAGAGCTTCTCATTCACTCACGATAATCTATGCATGATAACGATTATTGAGTTAATATTGTGGAGAGTCATGGAGCCATGGTTTTCAACTATTCTATTACAGCCAAGCGCACAAGTAAGAGCTCTTAAGACGTCATAGTTATTGCGTTACCGATCACAATCGAAGTGTTCTATTGATTTATTTTAACGAGCAGTTATTAACTTGTGCCAGAGACATGAACGCCGGCACGTAAGGGCAAATGCCCCCTTTGGCATTTTTAGTTTGTAAAATAGACAATTTTGTTAACTTCATAAATAAGAGAATCGTCGCCTTCTATACAGGATGGAACGAGGAAGAAATAGATGACCATGTGTTTTATATTAGTAACTATGTGTTTTCGTACATTTAGTATTTCATATATTAAGTTATGTGTTTTAATTATGTATCAACATCAAGGAATATTCATAGGACAGAGGCTTAGCCACTTTCTTGTGTTAAGTGACTGTATTCTAAAGTATTTCCAGTGTCTTATTTGTATATCCATCAAAGACGAATTCCCCTAACAAATGATTGTTAGAACAATAAAATAATTGTTTGGAGAAACTTCATAACTTAATTTCTATGAACTTGTTTAAAGTGTGTAATTGAAAACAACCTTTAATTGTATCCATACGTTTAGCTGTTTGACTATACATTAATTTCTTCGATTCGTTATTTACAGGTATTGGACAAAACTAAGAACGCCTATGAAATTCATACTCCTTTATTAATGAGATGTTGCGCCACCATTTGCACTTTGCTAGTACAATTTCTATCCTCAGAATCTAAAATTTAGCTATTGCCTTTAGGTATCTAAGGCTCAGGGTGGGTTTGCGGTGGGGAAAGGATTAAGGAAGGTGCCGGCCAGGGCTTATATCGAAGATATCATCCCGGTATTCGTCTGCTGTGACTGAGGAAGAACCCTGGAAAAACTCTATCCTCAGAGGAATATATTTATGCAAATCCTGAACAGTCTCCTGCGCACAATGGCACCACTCTTCCAGCAGAACATCCGCTAATTGCTGCAAGGATACTGAAGATGAGAATCTCCTGTTGCTCCAAAACTGCCTACTGTGGTTCGATAATGTTTAAGCGTGGGGCTTGAGCTGACCACGGAAGATTATACTTCGTGGTCGTACTCCTTAAACCACGCTTGCTCTGGACCGGCATTTCAAATGGGTGTATTAACGTTCTGGAGAATAGCGTTCTTATCTGGAAATAAGCTTTGGATTACTGGAAGCACAAAATCACCTAAAATGTCCAGGCATTCGCATGCGGCATCACTCCAGTCAGGGTGGTGATACTGGAGCCCAATGTAAACCACGAAATCTCCACCTAAACCATCAGGAAGCTACAGTCGTGCTTAACAGTCGGAAGGAGGCACTTTGGATCGTAGGATTCTTTGGGAGTTCACCATTCCTAAACACAACCATCAGTTAGGAATAAGATAAACAGTTATTCTTCTGAAAATATCCTTTCCAGTCCTTAAACCAACCGGGTGATAAATTTAAAATCCTAGAATGGAAGAGTGGGCATTAAGAATTATTAGTAGAGACATAGATTAATCTGTATTATTGGTACTCTGTTCTACTTACAGAAAAACTGTGTTTTCTAGTTTTTAGGATGATGCAGGAGAGAGGCATTCTTCGTTTCCCCCTGTCCATCCTCTACTAAAGAAATAATGAATTGTAGTTTCAGTAATCGTTTAGAAAATTTAACCCTTATTTGCTTTTATTTGTAGGTTGAACATCGAAAGTCATTTGAAAATATATTGAAATTTATCTTTTTAATGAACTTACAAGTTAGAATACAGCTTCGAATGTATTTTACATTGGAAACAAAGAACAGCAAGAATAACAAGAGAAGAATTTAGGAAATAATCCACTATTCAAGATACCAGCCCAATATTTGCCTAGTGCGATCAAGTGAAACAAGGAAAACTTCAGTCCATTTCGGCAGTCACTTGGCACGAACCCACGACCATCCGAATGTGAAGCCAACGTCTATAAACTGAGCTGCTACGGCCCTTATCCCCTATTTTGTATTCACCTTCTGTTTGTTGAAGAAGGAATGGAGAAGATAACGGTGTAACAGCCTAGTTGCGGTTCCATTTTCATTTATTTTCTCCCCCTTTTATTTTCTTAGTCTACGTTTTGTTTCCTTTCTATGTATTCTCCTTAACCCATTCTCTTTGGTTGGTTTTAGACACTTTGAGCGCGTTTCGTTTAATTTTTGCTTTGGATTTTAACATCATCCATCCAGGTTTTCGTTAGTTACGCAGCAATGACTTGGAACTAGTGCTCGTTTTTGATTGGACCCTAGTCAATGCTTCGTGACTTGTTTTTTGCTGATTGGTGTGAATCAGCCTTCTTCTCCGTTTGCTGGGAGAACTGCTCTCCCACGCCATGTTAGTTCAGTTCCA
This sequence comes from Lepisma saccharinum, assembly GCA_022664845.1. NCBI lineage: Eukaryota > Metazoa > Arthropoda > Insecta > Zygentoma > Lepismatidae > Lepisma > Lepisma saccharinum. Next base: position 37,668 of record JAGDQP010012487.1, read on the forward strand.
ATTTTAATAGCTAGAAGAATAGACTTATGGGCTTTCCGTCATCTGTACTTCCTAAGCCCTATCTACGAGTGGTAAATATAAACGCCAAATTTAGTATATATTTCGATAATATTGCGACTGATTTCGTCCATACCGGAAAAATATATTAAATCAGAGCAAGAAGAACAAAACCGATACAAGTGCTACCGAGACTTTTCAGCATCATTATTTCGAAATTTTCAACTCATTAAATTTAATATTTTGTTTTTGAGATTATTTGTCAAAATGTACAGTATGTTCTAAATTTCAGTATGGGGGCCGCTATTAATGGAATTCTTATATTACAAGTATCGGATCGTTAGATTTCAATAATCATATGCCAATTTTTCTTCTCCAGTTTCTAAATCTTTTCGAAATTCCCGGTTAGCAATGTTTGACAGCTACCGCATATTTTCATTACCTAGTGAAATTAGCAGCATGTCTGTTCGACCATCTTTGCGTACCGTTTTTAATGTTAATAGTAAATTTAATATTATTCGACATGGTTAAATAAACTTGGTTTCAACTCCAGCCACTATTCTCCGATAAAAAGTCACATTTTATAATATTATTTTGCATTTTTCAATATTTATTCAAAACGTCATTTGTATAATGTAGTAATCATCTGTAATGACGTCACGCAGTTAATAACACTAAATTGATTCTTTCTGTACGATGTATTTTGGATTATAACTTCTTTAGTGTAAGTAATACTGTGATAAAACTTTTCTAAATTAAAGAACAATGTTTTCGGAATACGTTGTGGAAATTTCAGCAAGATTTATTAATTATTATAGAACTTATGGACATTTATATTCGACAACGCAACTTTCAGTTCTGCTTAATTAATTCAATGTATACCAGACAGACGATTCAAATTTGTTTGTTTCTTCAACTCCACGGTAATTCTGTTCAGATTATCATATCCGAAAGCGTGCATTATGTAAGTTCAGTGTAATAAATTGAAATTATAAAATTGTTATATTTCTTCGAAAAATCTTGTGTTTATGTTCAGTGAACGTAGTATAGAAACCTCTCAGTTAACTAGGTACGATTTAAGGCGTTAGTTGATAATCCTCATACAGTGTATAGTAATATTTATAATGTGCAGTGAGTTATTTATGTTTGACATGATATTCATTGGAATTTAGCTACTAATCGTTACGTGAAGTTGACAGCAATTGATACTAAATTATTTCTGTGTTTCGTTAAACCTATCGTTTTGAGTGATGCGTTTTTAGTTAGATTAGGTTGGTTCATAAATCCGTAGGCCAGTGGTAGGATTCTTTCGCCAGCTGAGATGTGGTAACTTGGGAAAGGAACTATATATTGAATTTCTGGTTATTTCTGCGTTGACATATGAAGTGACTCCAGCATATGATTTGTGTGAATATATATTATTTGCATTTGTGCGTTATGACACGACGTTTGGATTGAGTTGCGACCGTCATTGGTTGGTGTTCGTTCGTATTTATTTCAGGAATTGCGATTCCAGACTACAGGTGTGGGCCCTACTAAAGTAAAGGTAAGACATGGTCTTTTGCCACCCTGTTGACTTCGAAGTGAGTAAAGACACAGTATGAGTCACATATGAGTCGATATGCGTATTATCGTATGAGATTATTTCCCCAAGTAAAGATTTGTGTTTTCTTTCTTAACCTATCGCTAATATGAACCAGCTGGTACTTCAGAGTATGAACTGACGATCTAATTAAAAGATTGGAGGTGTCGCCTTACCGGTATTTCCTCCCTCGTTCTAACTTATTGGTTTTTCACAGCGATCACAAGGATCTGGAATCCTATTTCCCAGATATTCTTAAATCTGGAAGGCATTTCTGCGCCGCTCGTCTGGGGTGTAGAAAATGTTTGGAGCTAGAGGTTAGGTTAGATGCGTTGCATGGGTACTCTAGGCTCCTGGCGACCCTATTTGTCTGTGTGATCCTCTTTTGGGATCTTAGGTTGGGGCCGTTTCAACGGCATGGTCCTTATTCAAGGCATCATCGGCATTTGTCTGTTGCCGCTGAGACTGAAACAAGGCAAATACTTAATCGAGAAAAATATTGTAACTTAGAAATCTATAGCCTGTGACACTTTGCCAATGCCGATCAGTACGCAGCATTTCATTACAACTCTGAGTCTGGGGTTGATAGTTTTTATTTTTACTGAATTACTAACAAAATATACCCTTTTTTTTGTATTAGCTATTTTAGATTATTTGTGAAAGGATTGTACGGTACGTTTGAAGTTTGAGATGAATTGAATATCTTTTTCACAACAACGCATTCTAGAAGCCAGTTAGAGCGCAGCAAAGTTTGTGGTATATTCGTAGTTTACTGCACTACAAGAAGCATTTATTTGAGTGTGTTTTGCTCGGGTTCCCTCTGCTTAATCAGTATACACGCTACCATCTAAAGGTATGGATTTAGGACGGCATTTAAGAAATGTCAGATGAAAAAAACATCTCTCAATGTGTTTTTCTGGCGTGCTCCTAGCTTAACGATTTGTCTTTTCTATTCGCTATCTTTAATAGATCATTTCAATTCTATCTTCCATTTATGGACTGAACTAGTAGTTTTGGACTAAAGTCGTAGCGTCTGAGGGATGTCCTCTCTCGGCGATAAATCTTCCTGGTAAGGAGTGGATAAGGTAGCATCAGGGACTGGTATTGGCCTGGTGAAACTGAGGAGAAAACTCTAAAACTGCGTCAGGATGGCTGGTAGTGAGGTTCGAACTCGCGTGTCTCCCTATTGTCCATTCGAAGCGTGCGATGTTACCAACTGAACCACGGGGGCTAGGTGTTTTTTTTTGTGTTTTTTTTTTTCATTAGAAAACTAAGAGTCAAGTGAGCCTGACACCAAATTAAGATTCTATCCGTGTGTGATAGAGTGCAATGCTAGGAACTAATTGTTTTTATTTACTGACTATGTCTTGTTTGATTTTTGAGCAAAGGTCCTTCCATTACAAGACAAACGCAAGGTCCTTCAGGCGAAAGTGTTTTTTGTGTTCTGAGCAGGGCCGTGAGAGTTATTTGGGGTCCCAGTGTCAGTTACTATCGGACCTGTTGTTATCTATGGGCATGATGGGGATATCTGGCTAAAAATTATCAGAAATATCAGCGATGACATTATTCGTCCATCACTTTTCCAGGGAGACTAGGAAAATGTCGTCCACTGCTTATCTTATAAGCACGATCTCAGTATTCGCCTAGTAGAACAGAGGAAAAGCTCCCTCATTATCCAAAGCAAGGAAGCAACTTTCATATACGATATAAGTAAATAAAATTTGGGTCATTAATTCTCACATATTATGCAAATATATCGTTTAATTCTAAAATTACTCACAATAATACGTCAGGAAAGCACAAGCAGTCAAATAACCTTCAACAAAAAACAAATTAAGAACACTCTAGAGGCAAACGTTATACTATTTTCCTTAATTTTATTACAGTAAGAATCTTGATTGCATTCAAAAACATAGCAGTATTGGAAATTTGGTTCGTGAACCTCTTCAATACCGGAGCGCGATTAGAAGACCTTCCATCTAGTACTAAATCTAATGCTTAGCAGACTTTGGTTAGTCTTACCAACCTTCTTTAAGAATTTAACAAATCGTTCCTTAGTTAACGAGTTTACTGTATTTCTAAGCTCTTAACATAATTTAACGATTTACCAATTTTTAACAAAGTTTGGTAAAACTCAGCCATTGCCTCTTATTTAACTTTCGTATGTGAATTCCTTAAATTACTTCTATCCATACAGAGATGATGCTTATAAGGCTACAACGTATGACGTAGACATCTCAAATATTCTGTAAGATGCTACAAAAATCAAGGAAGACCTCACTAAAAATCCAATTAGCCAGCAGGCTATTGACGCAACAGGCACACAATCATGATTTAAAACAAATTGAATTGAAAGAAAACTATGTGTGAATTTCCAAATCATAAAATCCGGATTCACTAATTCTTCCGTTGGCAGGACATGAAGATATTAGGAAGAAAAATGCGTGTAAGGCGGAGCGGAAGATGGAGAGTCAGGGCAGAAAGAGGATTTAAAAAAATAATTTCAGTTAACACAGAAACGTGACGAAAAAATTTAACAAATTTTCAGAGATGTTCTTCTTAACATATAATTAAGATATTCCAGAATGTCATTGACATACCTCAACAGTGGTTGAAGAAAATAAAAAAGTATTATCACGCAACAGAAATATATGCAAATCTAAAGATGGATATGTACGCAATAATAAATTGAAAAAACGGCATTAGACGAAAAAGAAGAAGGAGAAGTAATGTCTTCTCAAAGATATTCTTCATTCACTTTGACGATTCGCGGTCAAGGCTGACATATTTTCTTCTTTGGAAGTTTTTCAAAATCCGCTAACTGTGTCTGTCATTAGCGGTGTCTTGCGTGATTCCCAGAATCTGATGGTCATTTCGCAGAAATCGAAAGCCTGCATCGTCTTTTTTGCATGTTTCAGGAACATCTAACTCCCGTCTGTTTCCCACCTTTCGACATAGTTTTCTTCTTATCATCTCGACAGCTTCTGTTCTCAATCTTTCATGCTTTTTTTTTTATTTTTAAGAAGAATCGTTTAAACGTTTGCAGATACCTCATTCTGAGTGCATTATCGTCTGACAATTCTGTTTTCAGATGCATCGTTCTTCGCATGCAAATTATCTTGGTTAGTTCCCCCCTCTGGACAACTATTGAGAAATAGTATTGCTTTTATAACATGTTGCGTCAAAAAACCAGATGTGTAGATGATCTGATCGGTTATATATTAGCATGAGATTGAGTGAAAAGAAGTGACGGCGTTAACTTTCGATGATAGGCATCTGTGAACTCTATAATTATGTTTCGACCGAGAAAGAATTAGTGTCAAGACAAGAGGTAAAAATATTTTTTTTAAAAAAAAGGAAGAAAAACAACACGAAATGTTGTTTCCTAAATCCGGTTGCAACAGTCCATGAAATGAGAATCGTGCATCGTGTGTACACAGATTCCAGACGCTCAGATACTTCTCTTTCTTAAGTCCCTGTGAATGACGTGTGTAACTTCAATAGACTAAACCCTATCGAGAGTAATTTCTCCAAACTCAGGTAAACAAATAGCGATGTTTTAAGTTTTTGAGGATGTTTCCATTGACGTTGCCAGTCGAGTATCAGAATTGGAATTATACAAGGTTGAATTGTATATTGCGATCACAAATTGAATTCATTATTTAAATAATGTCCTTATTGTAAAAATGTTTTAAAATAACACCAAAAAGAGTCTTAAACAACCATCTATTGCACTAGGGCAGGATGTATAATGCAAATATTAATATTTTAGAATTGTGTAACTTGTAAATGGTAAATCCGAGATTCATGCAAGTGGTACCATTTGTAGTCAAAGAAGTCATCTGTAAAATCTGGAAGTTATAATAAGTAAATAGAATCATTCGAACTTTGGTAATTAAAATGAAAACTTACATTTCAGGTTTGGCTTTTGAAAACCACATTGTCTTGACATCGGTTCAGATTTGGAAAAATAAAACTTAGAAAGGAATGTTTTTTTTTCTCTCGCACGAAAATTCCGATGCGAAAATATGTTTTTCCTTAAGAATGGGATACGCTGAGATCAGAAAGGACAACGATTCATCTATGAATTGCTCACTTGCTCCCCAAACTGACCAATAACTACTCGAATACAGTATAGTACAAAAGACTGGAATAAACCTTGTAAGTCATAAATAGGTGAAGGGAATGAGACAAAATATATTGATTACAAGTAACGTGGATGTTGCGTTACCAGATGCGGGAGATGAGAAGCAAGATAGCCATTCACAGATGAATGATCGTGCTTTCTGATTTCAGCGTATCGCATTCTTCAGGAAAAAAACATATTTTCCCACCAGAAATTTTGTTCCAGCAAGAAACATTCCCTTGTTAGAATATATATTAATAAGAACTCTTTTTTCTTTTTTTCAGAAAGTATACATTAATATTGACACACAGGATAATTTGTCAAACATGTAGCCGTCGTGGATCCAGAATAATAAACCACTGTCGGCATTACACCATAAAATTTCAAATGTTGTAATTGCAACAGTTACGCTTTAAAATGGTTTGTTTGTTGTAAACATTTACTGATAAGGTTTTCACAATTTCCAACGTTAGGAAAAGACGGAAGATCTTCTGAAGTCCTAATCATTATACAATATTTCCATGATTCCAAGAGATTCTTCTTTTTCATTTTGCTTGTATCGTTATATTATTTGGTCCACTTTATGTTTCATTGCAATTTCTGAGTGTGTTTTTTTTTTCAAGTACTCGTGGCTGCTTCCTTTCCATGAGAGTTCTAGACTACCGCAAGATAGCAAGCGTCAAACCAATTTTGTTGTCAGTATTTTCCTTACTTTACCGATTTGTCTTTCTTTGTACCTATATTTTAGTTCGAAATATTTTACTTTCCGCGCTGTTTTTTTTTCACTCAATAACAAAGCTTTGATGTAGTGTTTGCATTACCCTATCTTTCCCTATGTAAGATTTGATATAACATTATTCTAATGCGTTATGCATACAAATCTTTTGCAAATACGGCGTGTCCTTGAAATAAAACCATAAAATTCGAAAGGAGATTATTCACATGAAAACAAGGAAGTTGTTTATTTCAGGATATATCGAACATCGTCACAAATAGTGTCACATATCTCGACAAATAAATGTTTCTGATTAAATTAATATATTAAGTCATTGGAAATTAAATTCTTACGTTGCCAAAACTTTATATAGGTACTCCTTTAATAAGAAATGTATTACATACAACTTGAACTGCGATTTGTTAAGCCAACACCACTTATGTCATTTGTCACCAATACGTCATTTGTAAAAGAACTTTTTTTTATTATTTTTATGTGAATAATTACCTCCCGATGTTTATCGCATGAAATCAGAAACCTAATTGAAATGCAAGCTCTGATTACGTAGGGGTCGGGAACGGACGTATGAAAACCATGGGATGAACGGACAATACATAAAAAGAAACTGTAGTACGTGGGATGAGCGGACGTATGAAAATCGTGGGATGAACGGACAATACATAAAAAGAAACTGTAGTTCGTTGGATGAGCGGACGTATGAAAATCGTGGGGTGAACGGACAATACATGAAAAGAAACTGTAGTTCGTGCGATGAGTGGACATGATTTTGCTTCGACATATTTTTAAACCATTCCCTGATACTTTCTTCCAGAGTTCAGACTAGACAATGTGTAGTTTTCTATACATTGGTGGTTTAAAGGTTTTACAACACAAAATTTCGCCAATAATTATTACAATGTTATATATAGCAGCTTTCAGCAAATCACTTCGATAATTATTATTACAATTACACTTAGAAAGCTTTACTCAAATTTTGATACATATTCCAAAGCTGAGGGACACTTCAACATATATTTTGATTCACTACATACTGTTAGAATTCGAATAATTCTGTGGTCAATTTCAATGTATTTCCTTCTTCTTTTATTAAACCGAACACCTAGTTTACACTCCAGGTTTCCTGAAATTTCTTCAACATCCTTTTTGATTTTTCTTTTCGTTAAATAAAATACATTTACTCTGCTATTCAACTTAAAATTCCATCCCTCGACGACGTTGTTTGGTCCTGGGTCATTGCCCATGAACATGCCACAAAAAACAGTGATTAATCAAGAGAGATTAACAGGCATTATCAAGCCACTTGTCGACTAAATGGTCCAAGAATTTCTGTAGCTTATCATTTTCGGGTGCTTTTGACCTTATGAAGAGCCATACCTCATCGATGGTGTGAAGATGAATTAGAGCAAGTGCCATACATCTCTCGCATGGTTTCCTGATTTCTTCATTTCCTTTGCACTCTTTACCTAGGACAATTTCTTATACTTTCCTCCACGGGCATGAAACAGTATGAACAACCTGATATGGAAATTCTCTCCACTGGCACAGCCAACAACTAAATACCGTCTTGAAATTCATTGAAATAGGGAATATCACTTAAACTGAGCACAGGATTAATCGAATTCTAGCATAATATAGTGAATTTTCAGCAGTAAAGTAGTCTATGTCTAACAATATTAGTTGTAATAATTATTAACAAAACTGTGTGTTGTAAAGCCTTTAAAACCACCAATGTGTAGAAAATTTCGCATTGCCTAGTGCGAACTCTGAAAAAAAAAAGTGTGAGAGTAAGTTAAAAAAAAAAATATGCCGCCAAACCATGTCCGCTCATCCCACGAACTACAGTTTCCTTTTATGTATTGTCCGCTCAACCCACGATTTTTTATGACCGCTCAGCCTACGTCCGCTGCCCCCACGACACGAAACACTTTATCAACTGTGTTGAGCGGTGAATATGCGGAGTTTTGAGAGCAATAAACAACAACAACTATGCATCCTAGCAACTGTTTACGAAACATCGACTAATTTCTTCTCCAGTTTTTGTTTCTAAGAGTGTTTTATGACATCATAATGAAATTAGTTTGCACAAAAACGTTGAAAATCGAATTTAAGCTGTAGTTTCCTTCAATTCTTCTTAAAACATTATTATTATTTTTTTCAACAGGGTATTTACGTTACTTTTACCCGTTTGTTGTGGATGTCACGACAATGAATAAGAAAAAAGCACTAAAGCAATCATATTTACTTAGTCTGTCTTGTTTATTCTTTATTTGCGTCTAACTAAAGAGTTCCTCTCATTTGTTTGGTGCGACCTAATATTAAGCAATATTTATGTGAGATGCGTGTTTTGGTCATTAGGTATATTCTGCGTTAGTGCGTGTCGTTCCCTCTCCACGAGCACCACCGTTCTTACTTCGGCGTGGCTAATTTTTTTTTTTTTTTGCTTAAGATTCACGAGTAAAATACTGAAACATTTTTCCTTAGTATTCGTCAAACGTACACGAAATATGTAAGAAATCATGCCCGTCTTAACCTACGTGAAATTGTAAACAAGAGAAGCTACTTTTGTCTTCAAGAATCTTCTACATTTATTAATATAAATTATTCTTATATGCTAGGGACTCTCACGAATCACTATAATTCCGTATAACTGTTAGTTTTCAACGCTGAATTATTGGAATCAAGGAAAATGCAGAGACTTTTCGTATACTGAGATGGATATTTTCAGTTTTCAGCTCTGCACATGCGCAGAATGAGAAAAAGTTTTCTTATCTTAGCCGTGTATGCAATTACGATCAAATGTGGATCTTGATCACTTCTTATTTTAGCAGAAATGAAGAGCGCAGGGAAAGAATGTTTTTTTTTTCGTTCCACGTATATCAGTCGTGGGATCAACTTAGTTTATGTCCTCGGGGTTCAGGCAATGTTCCGACCGACTCTCTATACTGGTTTCTTTTAACTGGCAATTTAGTCAAGCCAGTAAGACGCTGTACTTCTAACTGAATAACCCGTGTTCAAATCTCGCTTCTATTTGTTTCTTTTGCTCTCAACATTCCTGAAAACTGAATAAAGCCTGGGACCCAGATACTGAAAATTCCCACGCAACTATGGTTGTCTAAATTTTTCCAAGAATGTTTCGGTAATTTTTTATAGTGTAGGTACTTCATCATTGAAGAATTTGAATTTATTTATGGCCTCTAGGCGTCTTTGACACAGACAGGAAAAAGGTAGAGTTTACGCTAAGGAGTCGACCAGAGCCTAGTTTGAAAGTACCAGCAGTTTAGTGTTACTGAGGAAGAACTCAAGAAAATCCTTTGTTATGATGGCAGTCATCTGGGGTGAATCTCAGGACTTCCCGAATGCGAAACTCTGGCTCTGTCAAATGTGCTAGACACTCGGCTATGATTAAAGTGTTTTGCCATACCAACTCAAATTCAGAGTTACAGTCAAAAGTAGTATAACTTTAGGCGTAATTATGTGTATTTAATATATATTTCATGTCCAGGTAAAGGTGAACCCCCCCCCCCCCCCTCCACTCGGAAGATCATTGACCCTCACAAAATCAGTTTCCAGATTGACAGTGAAGAATCGCAACTTGTGTGCAGAGTCAAAACTGAGATACAAATCAATGATTGAAATAATTGAAACAAAATCCATGAGATATGAGTTATGAGATATGAAATTCGAATCCTGTAAAAGGTTATAATTATTGTAGGAAGTAATTGTCAGAATTAATATAGTTTAATTTGCTTATTAATAGCAGAACAATTATTATTAAAACTAGCAGAAAATGAAATTACTTCGCCATATTCATTATTATTTACTTATATTAGCATTTTTCTTAACTCAATACTAACTTAGATCTCACAATATTTTGATACAATAAATTCCAATTTCTCCTTTTAGACTTATGTTGTAACTAAACATAATTATAATCATAAAAGGATATGTGATTAATTTATGCCCAGCGCCACCATTTGAACAATTTAGCAACTAATGACCACCGAATAGCAATCAGTATACAAGTAATGGTCGGTAATTCTGTTAGAAATCAATAGATTGCGTAAGTTTTAAAGTAGCAACGCTTTTCACATTTTGTCCACCATTTAATTGGTACAACTATTCTGATCTTAGCAGGTAATTGCAGCTTTTGAAAGGAAATCAATTATTTTATGATTTTTATATTGCGTTCCTCATTGGACACGGTAGGGTTTGGGCTCTTGGGTATTTTATATAAGGAGAAGAAAATTAAAAAAAGTAATAATTCTCCATAATTACGTATCCCAAATGAAAATTTTTGCGAAAATCAAGGGGTCAATTTGTGGGGTTCTGGGGTACCAAGGGCTACGCGCTGTTCTAATTTCTGCGTGCAGCTCAAATGTTTCAAGCAGAAATCAAAGAGACACTTCAATTGAGACGTTCAGTGAAAACCCGAACACGATATTTCAATTAGTTATCGAGATATGCCTGAATAACTATTGCGACCCCACGAAAAATGAACTTGTGGGGTTTTGGTACAAAACTGGAAGGAATTCAAAAACTACTTACAAATATTAATATAATATAATAAACCATTATATACGGTGTTTTTAGCGGGTTCCTATGTGGGGTTCTGGGGTACTTTGGGGTACCCCCAAAATCGGATATTGAATTTCATCCGATTCTGTTATAGGTATAATGCACATTATCACACAACAATACATTAAGTGAAAAATCGAAGTAGATAAGTTTAACAGTTACCAAGATATGGCGCGGCAAACATTTGACCCCATGATAACAAGGCATGGGGTACGGCAATAAGACGATGTGCTACTCCAAAACTAACCATGGGAAAAATCAAGTAGTTTAAAACCATCGTTCACAGTGAATTCTCAAGTAACCAGTGTGGGGTTCTGGGGTACCAAGGGGTACGTGCTGTTCTTATTTATGTATATATATATCATAGTTTTCAAGCAGAAATAAGAGAGAGACTTTAACTGGGACGATCAGTGAAAACCCGAACACGATATTTCAATTAGTTATCGAGTTATGACTTAATAACTATTGCGACCCCACGGAAAATGAGCTTGTGGGGTTTCGGTACAAAACGGGAAGGTTTTCAAAAACTACTTACAAATCTCAACATAATAAAATAAACCATTGCTCACGTTGTTTTCAGCGGATTCCTATGTGGGGTTCTGGGGTACTGTGGGACTTTCTGTGAGCGTGGTGGTGTGTTCAATTGCTGCTAGGGTTCGTGAACCGAGTGATTTGGAGCCTATCTGACAGAAAACTGTAGGTCTCGGCATTAGAATATCGGCAGCTCGTTTAGGATGTTCATACGAATTCAATCATCAAGATATGGCCTGTGGTAAGAAGACGATTAGGCACTCTAAAATTAACGATGGGTTCTATCACATTGTATTAAACTATATTCCTAGGAGACTCACTGGTAAAAGTGTAAGCTTCTGGGGTATCCTCAGGAGTTATTCTATATTATGTTGGGTAGATTTATACTTTAAATGATGCAGTTGAGTGACGTAGGAATTATAAAGAGGAAGAAAAAGGCACTTAAGAGGTAATTTTACTGCACAACAAAGAGAAATAAACTGAAAATTAAAGGAAAAGGCGGAATCCTAAGAATACGCTTGATATCAATTACCCGTGACATCATCTGCAATATGGTAATGATGTAAAATTAGGGGTAATTGCCCTTTTATACCTTGAAATAAGTTCATGGAATTCTATGGAATAGAATTCAATTTTAATTTCAAGATTTTGAGAAGGCCCGGAGATCTCGACAACCCTTGGTAATGACAGAAAAACACAGTATAACATGTTTTATGTTCATTTACTTATTACAGCATTTCTTTGCAATCATTGATCTCAAACTAAAAGAAAAAAAACGTTTTCTTGGTTTATACCGCAATTGCCATATCAATCCTATTGGAAATTACGTCTCCTTTTATGTTATCATTTGAGGAAAACCAAGCCGCTAGCTTTAGAGCAACTCATAGAGGTCTCTATGATACTGTCTCTATGTATCAAATTGTATTTTAGTTTTTTTG
>JAGDQP010012488.1:10150-50150 GCA_022664845.1 Lepisma saccharinum
ACTTTCGATGCCTTGATGTTCAAGTGATTTAAGTACTGCTGACAAGGAGACCGAATCGAAAGCTTTTTCAAAATTTATGAATCCCAAACATAGTGGAAGTTCATATTCATTAGACCTTTCCATAACTTCATTCAATGTTTGTATGTGGTCCATTGTGCTAAATCCACGACGGAATCCGACTTGTTCCCTTCCCTGGTTAAAATCTAAGTCTCGTTCAATACGATTCAAAATAACTTTGGTGAACATTTTGTATAGGACTGACAGTAGACTAATTGGTCTGTAGTTTTCGACGCGTTCTTTGTCCCCTTTCTTGTATAACAAAATTATAACGGCATTGTTCCAACTTGAGGGTATTTCTCTCTTCCTCAGGCACATCGAGAAAAGTTTAGCAAGTTCCTCTTTCATTTTTTCTCCTCCCCATTTAAACATCTCTGCTGTGAGTCCATCTTCTCCTGGCGATTTTCCGTTCTTCATCCCTCGAAGTACTTTATCCACTTTTTCTTTCATTACGTCCGGGACTTCTACATCAATTTCTTCTGGGTCTGCATTTCCTAGTTCTTCCTCGGAGTAGTACAATTCTCTGTAGAAATTTTCAAATATGTTTATAATTTCTTCCTTGTTTCGTGTTACGGTCCCGTTTGGTCTCTTAACTGCAATTATTTGCTTTTTCCCTACCATGAGCTACTGTTTGGCTTTCTTCAGGCTCTTGTTTTCTTCAATTGTATTTCTAACAAGATTTTTGTTATTTCTTCGTACATCCTCTCTTATTTTCTTCCTTACGGTTTTATTTAGTTCTATGTACTCAATCCTCTTTATGCAATTTTCCTCCTCTTTCATTTCCCTTCTTTTCTTCATCAAGAGTTTAGTTTCTTCTGAGATTTTGTTCTCTTTTTTCTTTCTGGTGCCTGGTATATCCTTGGCTGTTTCTCTTATTATTTCAGTCAGTATTTTGTTTCTGCTATCGATGTCTTCTTCATCCTTTAACTCTTCCAAGGCACTGAATCTGTTGCTTAGTTCTACCTCGAATGTTTGTCTATGTTTTCCAAGATTTCACACACACACACACACACACACACATATATATATATATATATATATATATATATATATATATATTACATATATACTCGCTTTGCTTCGCCGCGAGCGCTGCTCCCCAGACCCCCGTAGGAGGTTCGCCCCCAACTTCAGTGTTTTTGAGACGATGCGCCTCCTTTATCTTTACCAAAATCTCCCAGCAGCATTACACCACCATGGTGTTCATCTGCACACTCCCACGCGGGGCTGCGCCCCCAAAGGGGAGGTTTGCCCCATTTATTGTAACCTACTTTTGGTCATACACCTTGAAGGAAAATTTCGTTTCTCTACCTTCAATGATTTGGAAATTGGGTTTTTGGGGCGGCCATTTTGGATTCAAGTTGATGACTTTTTGAATGTTTTCTTATATTGTCGTGACCTACTTGTGACGGTACATATTCAAGTAAAATTTCATTTATCCAGATCAAACGGTGTGCAAAATGGGATTTTGGGCGGTCATTTTGGATCCAAGATGGCGACTTTTCCCAAATGTTGTAATATTTCCCTAAACTACTCGTCATAATGCACTTTTATGCCAAATTTCGTATCTCTAGCTTGAATGGTGTGGAAAATGGATTTTAGGTCCTCCATTTTGGATCCAAGATGGCGTCTTTGAACTCATTAGGTAACATTTTCGTAATCAAATAGTGATGTTGAACTTTATGCCAAATTTGATTTCAATAGCCCCAGTGGTTTAGACTGTGTATTCTATACAACAATGGGTTCGGTGGCCATTTTGGATCTAAGATGGCGACCGATTTTGCTCATTAACGAACTTAACCGAGCTATTAAGCGTAGAAACAACATATAAAAAATTGGTTTGAATATCTTCAAAATTATGGCCGCTAGCGCGTTAATATATAAATATATACTTTCATATCGTACCGATCTCAATAGGTATATTTTTCTTCGAAATCTATCTAAAAACCATAAGATTTTAGTATTTTGGGGATGCCAATTAATAACTTGAATTAAAAAAATATAATCTTCAGTTTTCTTGTAGCTTAAATCTTGTTCTAAAAGTGACGATTTTCCCATTTAAAAGCATTACGTGTCGTCAGCTTACTCCTCCAAGATGGCGTAGGGGGAAAACTGGGTATAGAGGGCTAATCAAGCCACAGTTGTCGTCTGTTGCAGAATAGAAACATTAAACTAATTCTGAAACAGTTTCAATCTGAGCTCTCTTCATTATCAAAAGACATTATTGTGTCTTAAACAAAATAAGAAACATATAGTCATATGCAGAATGCATCCTTACACACAATACTTCACAAACTTATCTCAACGGCGGATTTCTATTTTCAGTTTGTGTTATACCTTGGTTAGGAAAGAACCAGCGACAATTTGTCCCCCTGTACGTGCTTTAGAAAATAAACAATGAAATCGTTTTCAGGTCGTTGTTGTCTATAATCAATGTATGTAATATAGCCCTAATTTGTTTTTGAAATTGTGTTTCATATATTTTTTGTAAAATGTCAATCACTTTAAATTTTACATATTGCTTATATTTTCAGTTTTTAAGGTCATATTTTGCTCATTTTAAGGGCATAAATGCATGCATATTACAGACGCTTTAGGTTATAAAAATCCAAACCTTAGTTATCAATAAAGTTAGCATTGATGTCAATTTTAATTAGTTGGTCACAAATCACTTCCGGTAAATTAAAATATATCTGCACTCTATTCCGGAACCCAAGGAACACTTTATGAAAAAATTGGTGGAAATCGATGCACACGTGTAGGTTTGTGTATTCACTTAAATTTATATAGATTGTCCCGAAATAAATGCGATAGAGAATTTTAATAGCTTTATAATGGTATGCTTATAGTTATTACACCTTTAGAAATTAAATCAGAATGTATGTATTTCTCTTGCTCAGTAGGCAAGGGCGTCGCCAGGAATTTTCCTAAGGGGGCAATACTAAGTTCAAATATATATATATATATATATATATATATATATATATATGTGTGTGTGTGTGTGTGTGTGTGTGTGTGAGAGAGAGAGAGAGAGAGAGAGAGAGAGAGAGAGAGAGAGAGAGTCACTGCTGTAGTCACAGATATTGCAGAAAATTACAGATGAATCGATTAAAAAAGATAACGTTTAGAATGAAACATTAATGTCATTCTGAAATGACCGGGGGGCAATGCTCCCATGCCCCTTCATAAATCGGCCCATGGTTATCACCAATCTTTTTATAAATATTATATTCCATCCAAAAGTGAATAGAGCCTACAACAGAAAAAAGTGAAGACGATGTGAACTATAAAAGAAATGAAACGCACTCAATGAAAGATATATTTCATTATATTTGCATAGATTTATTTTCCAGCCCTTTAATTAACTTCTAAGTTTGTATGAACAATGAATTATGCAGCAATAATTGACAATTGAGATTACTCAAGAAAGCATCTTAAAAGAAGTCTGGAACGCGAATTTGGCAACTCAGTTATATTCTTTACAGAAAACTGCCGTGTATAGACAAAGCCATACAATTTGTCTAAGGAATTGGTACATATTGTAACATTACATTTGAGCTCACCAATTATACTTTTGAAAAATGGTAGAAAATACACTGTTGTTGAAATAACTATCTCGTTGCGTCGAGAGAAAAGCAATTATTAATAAAGATGGGCTTCCTCAACCCCCTAATTTAACAAATGATTGACCTTCTCAACCAACAAACTTAATCGAAGATTACATTGCTATCAAAGTGCCAAGCGAAAATTCTTAAATGTCATTTTTGCAGGTGAAAGCTGTTAGTACTAAACCTCTTGTAATCCTAGACTTGTATGGTCCATAGCTCAAGATATGTCAATGTTGTGAACAAATATACATATGAAAATATATTACTTTCATGGGTTGTAAAATCGTTAAATGGTAACGTTGAAGTGTTAAAAGTTAGTAATTTTTCTAACGTACTAAACAATCTGGTCTTCTAAGGACAGGGTCTACAGTTTTGGTAAAGTTGGTTTCAGGCTACTCAGTTCAATTGATTCCGGCGGAAATTGAACCCCTGACCACCCGCAGAGAAAGTGAGCTTACTAAATTCTCGGCCAGCCCAAAGTCTTTGAAGTGATAAGAATTTTAAATAGAGTTGGCCACTGATCCTCGTACTCGTTCATGGGTAGAAATTTACACACTTCTCTTGTTAGAGAAGAATTAAATGAATTATTGTTGGTTGCCTATTAATTTCAATACTTTCAATTGAGAGACTAGTGCTTTTATTTAATTAATGTAGTTTATAATGTGAGTGAATTAATATTTCAAGAATATTTTCTTACATTACAAATAATTCTGACGTTTATTTAAGTAACTGGTTCTCTACAAAACTATCATTTTTACTCTAGAAGAGTAAGTTAAAATAAAATGTGCAGCGCAATTTGTTGATAATGATACACAGTAAAAAAATAGCTGTGTTAATTCAACACAATGCGGTGTCCCAGCGTGACTACCACTTTTGTGTGTTAAATCAACACAACACACGGTGTTGATTTCAGTACTGGGAGAAAAAAATATACGGCTGCAGCTAGATTTGAACATGGGTTGCTCAGTTAGAAGTTGAGCGCCTTACCGACTTCGCTAAGTCATCAGACAGAAACAGTACTAGATTGAAACAATATAGAGGACAAAAAAATGTTACTGAACCCCAAACACACACAAAGTTACTGTCACGACTTATGCCATGATTTAATCATTTTTCCATTGGTCAGTTAGGGATCACAATCTTCATTTATTGAGAATATGTTCCATTTCTATGAAAGCAAGCGCAGCATTTGACATGTTGTTACGATAAGCAGTAATCCTGCTCAAGTGTTTGACTGTCACCATCTTGCTTGCTTTTATAGAAATAGAATATATTTAATGAATGGGAATTCTGGTTCTCAATTGACGAATAGGAAGTGATTAAACCATGGGATAAGCCGTGCAAGTAACTTAGTTTGTTTTGGGGGGTTCAGCAACATATATTTGACTCCTTCACTACTTAAATCTATAGTGTAGTCATTTAACTCAAATGTTGTTAGTAAATATCGTTTGCATCTAGTGCCTATTCTGTCTGACGATTTAGCGAAGTCGGTAAGACGCTCGACTTTTAACTGAGCAACCCATGTTCAAATCTCACTGCAGCCGTATATATTTTTTCACAGTACCGAAATCAACACCGTGTGTTTTGTTGATTTAACACACAAAAGTGGTAGTCACGCTGGGACACCGCATTGTGTTGAATTAACACAGCTATTTTTTGCAGTGTAGGTAAGAGAATGGAAATAACATTAGGTTTACCAACTAAGGAAGAAAAAAACATAAATTCTGATTTAATTTTTAAAGGTACAACAAACAAAAGTATATCATTTTCTCTACAATGTATATTTCCAGACAATTTTAAATAAAACTAACAATTTTCGAGATATGTAGCTTCAAAAATGTGTAAAGCATAAATGTAAACTTAAAAAAAAAATACTATCAATTTATATAAATGTTAAACTAACCATTCTACATAAAATAAATTACATTTCGTAGTTTTATCTGTAAGAGACATTAAAATCATTCTTGTACACCTTACCAGTGAAAAGATATGATTTCTTTTTTTTTTAATTTAGAAGGCGAGGAGAGGACTTTGTCCCCTTAACTCCCCCTTCCCCTTCTTCTGGGAGAAGCTGGCCAACTGAAATGTCCATAACATATATTCGGTTACTTCACATGATAGTGTAACTGAATAATTAGTTCCTCGACTTGGTACTCACACTCATTATTTTTGGTTCTGTTCACAAAGTAACGATTAAATCTTTAAATAAACCTTTGAAGACAGGAACATTCAACGGTTCTAAACGTGAAATCGGTGTTTCTTTTTCAATGTGAGCCAGTGGAGTTGTATCAGGTTGCTGCATATGAAATGGCCTTGGGGGAAATAACATTTCTAATCAAGATAACTTTGGTTACGTATAAATTTATTCATCTTTATGATCACTAAGGGCTGCCTTTTTTGAAAGCGCACGTTGCTTACGATTTAAGTGAATAACCGATTGAAACCAGTGTTACACGTAGAATATGCATTAAAACACGTATTTCAATTGGCTAATCGCAAGCAACACATGTTTGCAAGAAAATCATCCCTAACATCTTCAAAGCATTTTTAACAACGAGATACAAAGTCTATTGATCCCTCTACGCTAAAAGTCTGAATCTTTGAATGCTGTGAATAGTTTGTGGGTGAAAGGTCTGGCAACTATCGTAGGTGAGGTAGAATCATACACCATTCCAAGTTTCTGCGACCTCGAGGTGGCCGAGAGGTTAGAGCGCTCGCTTTTTGTGCGCGTGGTCACGGGTTCAAATTCCACCGCGGTGCATTGAACGCAGTAGTTCGGAGCCCACTTTACCAAAAACTGTACGTTCCGTCCTTAGTAGCTCACCAGTTCGTTTAGGACGTTAATAACAATTCACTCACTCCAAGTTGCTGCACTATTGTGTGCGATACATGTGGCCTAGCGTTATTATGGAGGGTTATGACGCCATGCCTGTTTACTGACGAAGACTACTTTTTACATAATTTCTTATGCATTTGCTATAGTTCAGTACAATATGTCGCTGCATCCATTGCTTCGCCCGGTGCTAGGAAGGAATGGAGAATAACAGCAGCTACACACCACCAAACTGTCAATGGATGAAGATTTGGTCTTAGCATATGTCCTGATGATTGATCAGAGTCAAGTCATTGAGCAAATCGTCGGCTATTGTCACAGAGAATACACTTTGCATCACCCGTTATGATTCTGAAAAAAAAAATGGGGGAAGCTATTTTGTTTCGAAAAAGAGACAGAAAAATACACTTCAAATTATCGTGCTTTGTTCCGCCAATTTGATATGGAGCCCACGTATCCAGTCTTTTCAGTTTGCCAACCAACTCCGTGTTATTCTTTCGCTGGTTATGCATTCTCCAAATCCTGTATTGATTTGCCTCCGAAGCACTGTGTCCAAGTTTAAATTCACACAGAGTAACCCAATTTACCTCCCACCCATTGCCCACTTCAACTTGCCGCGATACACTTATCACGAGTGACAGTTACTGACTCCTGCATTGCGTTCAACAGAGTTGCTAATTCACTTTGATATATAACAATGTCGTACATGTTTTATCGGTTTTCAGTCATCCAAGTACAGCCAACTTCACAGATCCACGCACTTAATTTGTAACAACCTGATAGATGGCGCATCAATCACACACCGGTATGTAGAGTATTTCATAACTGTTAGTCGCCATGGAGACTTGGCCTCGAAAGCTTAGAGCATTTGCTTTGGAATCATTTTTAAAGACAAATTAGGTTACAGTAGCGAAGTCGTTCTTTATATACAAAAAATGTATCTACAATAAAAAATCTTTCTTGCGACGAGGGACTGCGACTAGAGGCTAAAAAAGCGACTAGACAGAACCGTATCGGGAGAGGAAATAGACCCGTGAAGTAACATCACCTTACCGCAATGCCATCTATACGTCATGTCGTCATTTACCAGAGAGGACGATAAAGGTCCTTTCGAAAGCGTTTACGTACAGTTGACTCAGTAGCGGAGACGACAGGGCGTTGGATCGCTATCTGCGAGGATGTCAGTTTCTTCTCGAGTTTGTAACAAGTGCATTAGTTCATTTTGTTCTGAATATATATTTCTTTTTGCATTTCGACCATTTTATATATGCTTCATGGACATGAAACGACGAGAAAGCGAAGGTGGGTTAGTGGTCAGGTTAGACCTTTCTTTTTCATTAGCGCCAGTGGAAAGAAAGACCTAATATTCCACGTATTTCCTACAATTGTTTAACACAATAAAATTTGTTAGAATGACGACATAACTGACGAGGAATTGCTCAAAGATGCGATAGTGTTACCTGGTATTCGTTAGGTCTGAACCATTTACGACATCAAAAATTAAAAACTAATAACTCAAACTAGGTTCTCGTCGCGACTGTCAGACTGGATAATTTAGTTTTTCTATCTAACCAGCAAATTCAAGATGACCTCCTAGGTCGTTAAAAAAAACAAAGATAAAGTTGAATAATTCACTTTAAAATTCTTGAGATATATTTGATATTTGTTTGGAAATAGAGAAAAAAACGTGCCTTGTATTAAAAAACAAGTAAAAATCAGAATAGGTTACAATTACATTGAGTACAATGAACGTTATTTTGAATTCTGAAAGTTACCCCAATTTACCGAAGTAGTACCCGGTAAATATACTGTTGACTTTTTATATCATATACAAACAATATGAAAACTTACAAAAACTTAGTAAGTCAAATTCAGGATTTGCTCGCGGTTGTAGGACTATTGGCACGTTTTCTTTTATAAATATATTATTTTAATCAACGTCTCGAAAATGTAAAATTGTGCAGAAATGTCTTGGAAGATATTCGTAATAATTATTTCGTTACGTTACTTTAATATATCTGAGATTAATTAATAGAAAATATTTAAGTAATATTTTTCTTTATATGTAAAATTTCACTTAAACAAAACACTAAAACTTGAAAATATTTCTGCATGTGTCGAACAATCTCATTAAGTAGAAATACAATTTTCAGAAGACTCACATTATTCAATGAGCATATCAGATTCAGAGCATCCTATTCTACAACACTCTGAACATCAAACAAGTGTGATTAATTCATTTCTTTTAACTCATTATGATAGTAAATTACAAACACATAAACTACTTCTGCAACATCTGGAGTATGTCCCTCGAGAAATCGTACCAACAGAAATGGCCTCGTAATTAAACTTCCTGATGAACATGTGTTGAACAACTATAAGAAACAAGCATAGCTACCAAACTGTCAGCAGTCAAGCCAATCTCACTTCTATGCACCAAAACCACAAACATGCTACCACCCCCAAACCGTCAACCCATGCTATATGTTTTAATTCGAGGAGCTGATCCAAATATAACAGATTCTGAAGCAGACACAAAACTCGAATTTGAGGGGTACGCCATCATGTCTAAGAGTAAACACCGAAGAAGGAAATGCCAGCTACAAGATCCAAGTGTTAACACCTCATCAGCCTACCATTCATAACTTACTACACATAGGAGCCTACATGGGTAAGAAACGCTGCAGATTGGAGCCTTAGGTAGCACTACCGCACCCATTGCTACTCGCTGTGATAGCTGTCTGATCTACAATACCCATGAAACAAGCTACTGTCCAAACCAACCGAATTCAGACTTCAACAAGTCAGGAGAGAACGGTTATAGATATTGGTGCAACACTTAAACAACATACAATGCCTCAGATGATTCACGCACATGCTCACTGGACGTGATACAGTCCAAATTGTGTCAACATACAACAGCCTGCGAAATGTAGGCAATGTGGAGAATAACATCCCACATCTTCATAGAAGTTTAAAAACCGTCCTCCACCAATCCACATCTCACCGTTCCTCTTCACCTCCATGCTTAAACCCAAACCACATCTACTTTGCCAACACACGGTCCAACAAATCATCGCATTCTTTACCCTCACTTCAAATTTACCATCCGAGTACTAGGGAAACCATACTCACTCACATGACACACCCTTGATTTATAGTTGCGTTAGCTGTTCAACCATCTTCATCATCAATCAATTCAAAAAATTGGAGAAGTGACACAAAATGCGTTATGAGGAGACACTGCCATGCACACTGTCTGGCAAAAATATCGACATTCCAGATCCCGTGGTTAAAGGTTGATGATCTATTCTTTGGGTAGCTGATTTGCAAATATAGGGCACAGTCTTTAATTTAGCAGAGAATGTTTACTATTTTGTTTCAGACTTCTTAGCAGGTGTGA
Source organism: Lepisma saccharinum (assembly GCA_022664845.1). Classification (NCBI taxonomy): domain Eukaryota; kingdom Metazoa; phylum Arthropoda; class Insecta; order Zygentoma; family Lepismatidae; genus Lepisma; species Lepisma saccharinum. Next base: position 20,052 of record JAGDQP010012488.1, read on the forward strand.
AGAAATGCCCGATTTGTGCAATTTCCAGAGAGGGTGGAGAGTTCCTTAGACTCTTGATTTTATGTCTGTTGATTTCCCAGATTTATTTCGCTAAACAGTGCCTGGGAAGGCTGTTGCACAAAGGTGGAATCCCGACCCCTCTACAAATCGAATACTGCTTGTGAAGTGTATATAATATTTGACCATCACTTGGACTACAGAATTAATTCACCCATCAGAAGATTACGCTCTAAAACTTCTGTGAATATTGAGCTACAAAATTCGCAAACTTATGAAGCTCTTGTGCACTTAAATGTTGAAGCTTGCGAAAGAAAATAGTACCGATCACAAATTGGTAGTAACCTTCTTTGGTTCTATACCTCAAGACGTGTAATGGACGTATTTCACTGTAAGGATTATTTAGAAAAGACACGAGGAATCTGATGTTACAATTACTCGGCAACATTTGTGTAAGCATTCTAACGTAATAGCTGACAGGCGTATTCCGTTTCCGTTGTTTTATTACCATCATTTCAACTTTACCTACAAATTAATTCAGATTTCAACAAGTCAGTAGAGAAAAGTTTTGTGCAACAATTAAACATACATTGCCTCAGGTGATTCGTGCACATGCCCTCACTGGAGATGATACACTTCCTTACATGTATGGTATTTGGAAAGCAATTACCATTAAGCAACTGTTGAAAGAAATTATATTAGCCTGAAAAAAATAGGCTCTCAGAGAGAAGTGGCCAGTGATATAAAACCGGAAACAAGTCCTTTATAACCGCTTGCTATTGTGTAAAAAACGTGAAGCCTGTATCAGACAGAAGTTCAGATTAACGTTTGGACGAAACAATTAATTTTTGTTTCCCTTCCATCCACAATGGAAGCCTATTTTCAGAATGTGAAGCGCGCATATCCACCAGTGCTGATTTGTCTCAGTGCAGACAGAACACAACCAGCACCGAAACTTGACCCACATACGACGAAGAAACCAAATTGTTAAGACCAGTTATGCTAAGTTGTTGCTCCAGATATTGAACCATCACCAAATGTTCAACCAGCTCCTGGCGATGTGCTTCACCTTATCAAATGCTACCATTTGTCAGGAAAATCTTGCTCGACTAGAAGATACCTGTGCTGGAAATCTGCTGTGTGCCGTGTTCTGCAAATGCTTTGGTGGAATATGCTACAATTAATTTGAGTAAGTTTTCACGTGGAGATGCTGAAGAGAATGCAGACATTGATGAGGAATAATAATGCAAATTAGCATGAGAAATGTTGAACACATTATGTTAAATGTATTTTGTACCATCATATATTTGTTGTTCTTTTGTTTCGAACTTCCTGTTACGTTCAGCGTCCTCTAAATAAATGACTAGGAACAATGTACCTGCAACATAAATGTAGTTTTAAACCATTATATTTTAGCATCACAATGTTCCGGCGATTTCTATTATGCATGATAAATATTTCAAGAAAGATTGAAATATAAGTGCCAATTTTGGAACACCCGGTACAAGTTCCTAATTAAATTAAAACATGTAGAAGCTGTGCGAATTGCAGCGCTATATTCCAATTCAGAAAACCAAAATTGAAGATAAAATCATAACAATTCCTTCTTTTTAGAAATATACAATATACTAATAAATATATTCACAAATAAAAGTGACTTTCCGAATACCCTGTAGAAATTCCTCCCTAATAAAAAGTTCTCAAGGGTGCCAATGTTGCAACCGGCATTTTTGGATTCTGCATACAAAAATCCATAACAAAACGTCGGAAAACTTTGGTCATAACCAAATGTAAGGTTCAGTCCAAATCTTATGGGCTGGCTGCCAGACTAAAAGCCCATAAATGGCATTTAAATTCTCTTGAATACGTGCGCAGACTACTAATTACAAATGCCCTTGGGTGACTCCATTCTATTGAAGAAGTATTTCAAATAAATGAGTGTGTAACCAGAAAAGAATTAAAACAGTCTCATATAATGCAATGCATTTAGTTAGTTGTTTACTGACTAGAATAAAAATTTTAGTTAAAAAAAAAATCTTTTCAAAGGACTTGACACGTGACAGATTACGCTATGTTCACTACACCCCTTTAAAGAGTATCTTGACTAGTTCTTTCACACCATACAAGTTTTCCATCTAGGGTCGTAGTTATGGAATTACACTACTGTTGGCATCTTGCCCCGATGGGAATCTTCCCTCAATCTACTCTATGGTTGCGTGTATTTACCGTAGATATACACGGAATCTATTTGGTATGTGCAAAAGTTGTACCCATTTTTGATGTGCATATGGAAGTGCGAACAACACAAAACAAAACTCACCTAGGACCGTGTATAATCATCATCATGACCTCTTGCCATCTTTCCATTAGAATATGATTCCCACGCTGATAAATCTCCTCAGGTTAGGAATTGAAGAACTCACGTAAGACAATTTTCACAGCCTCCACATCATCAAAGGTCTTCCCAGCGAAGGAGCTTTGCAAGGGCGCGAAAAAGATGAAAGTCAAAAGTGGTCATTTTTGTACCTAGAAAGCAAGGACACACATGTTGTGACTCGCCCCTCTCGTTGAGTTGCACTCAGCTGATGTGGAACCCAACAATCGTATTTTATGGTGAAACCCAGCGCCACAAGCCTTCTTTTCACTGTTGTTCTGTGAACCTGGAAGGTTTCCGTTAATACCTCTACAGTTGGATTCCGAGTGACTGTTATGGCTTGGTACAGATTCTCTTCGAAAAATGCTGATAGACGCCTAGACCGTGCTTGCTATTGACAGTTTCTATCGCCGTTCCTGAATTTTCGAAACCAACGACAACATGTGCTTTCGTCAATTGCATCCTCACCATACACTTGCTTAAAGTTGTGGCAGGCAAAAGCTGCAGCCCGAATTCAAACAGTAAACAGTGTCTGATATGTTCCTTATTGGTCTCCACTTGATCGGCACAACACTCTCTCCAGTTGCGAGCCACTAGTCCACACTCACTGCTTCCTGCTGGTGAATGTTCTCCCGATAACCCGATTCCAGCTTTTAGAACGTCCGAACACCTTTCTCAGCGACCTATCAAAAACAGGTAGGACGTACCCAATATATCTACAAGATATGATAAAATTAATTTTATGGCGGTAACAGCAATATTTCTCGTATCTACAAGAAAGACCACATGGTGGAATCTTCACGTACATCACAAGCACTTCAATTATGATGTGAACATGTCAGCAATGTATTATTAACTACACTAAGAACTTTCCCAACACACAAACTTGTAGCTATTGCACTGGCTCACCCCAAACCAAGGACTGCATGAAGCTACAAATATCTACTAAAAGTAACACTTTTCAAGAATCCCATCCCCTGTTCGATTTGCCGGGCGGATGTCGGGGAATTTTCCTGGTGCCTGAGATTTGATCCCCAGCTGTTGATTCCGAATATTATCCCAGGCAGGGTAAATAAATTTTGCATTTCTACCCAAACAGGTAGTAGGTGGGAGCATAAAGCAACCATTAGTTTTAGGATCTAGTTTCTTAATTTATAGCAAATCAAACCTCTAATCCAACTTTCAACTACAAACGAAATGGTTTCTCGTACCTTATTCCCAGACACTCTAATTTTCAAGTTCCTCCCAACATTTCCAAGCAACGTATCCAGCAACCTCCTCAGTCAAACAGCCAATGAATCATAACTCAACTATATTCCCAAAATGTTTTCCTCTTCGATGAAGAAAGCAAACTGCAGGAATACCAAAATCCTGCTAAAGAACTCTTCAAAATTTCAGGCATTCTTACACTGTACCAATTTTTCAGCGAGGGCTTTATCTGTCTTCCACCAACCATATAATCGTGTCTAGGAAAGAATATCATCAATCTAACACATGTTACGTTAATGTCTTGGGGCTAAATGTACTTCATTGTAACACTTCATCATCACCAAAACCTTCCAATAAAGCACTGTAGCTAGAATCATTCTTTAGTCAGTATTTGGATGCGGGAAACATTTTATTAGTACTGTGAACCATCACACTTTTCAAACAAATCATTTGGGTACTGTTACCTCTACTGTTTTTGTTCCAGGAACCTATACTAGGTCGTGGATAACAAAAAAGACTATATTCATTCACCCAACATATTTGGTTAAAATTGCTTAGTCCATGCTTTCTGTGTATACCCGAAATTAGGTTTCGTTCCTTCCCGTTCACTTCAACACTTCGTTGTACACTGTTTGTATACTGCCTGGTTGCATACTTCGGAAGTGTAACGCCGTTTGGTCGATCATATTTTAGACATATAATGAATCAACAACGAAGCATTCAAGTAGACATGATTTCCCACTTTTCAAAATATTACATCTATCTACGCTACCCTTACGACATTTGGCAAGCGTTTGGGTATAACGAAAAGAGCCTCTATAAACATAGAAGGGAAATTTCCAAATACTGGAAACGAATCGACAGAACACAAAGTATTAAGTAGATTCGTTGACTTGTATTCCAGATTGACAAGAAAGATAAAACTGAAGCTCCAAGACTTGCTTTTGATTGCATTTACTTTCGTATGGTTCTTTAATGTGCGCTGTTATCTGATAAGAAAATGTAACTATTATCATTAGATATTTCAGTTTTGATATAAGGAGATACCTAGAAAATCACCACCAAAATTGATTTCGGTATGGAAAGAAATGATGGAAATATCACATTAATTTCCACATTTACTTCCGTTCATGCTAAAATTTACCATTCGTTTTGGGAACCGATAGATATTCTAAATACTTAAACACAGATTTTAGGTTATCGTTGAATATTTCTTATTAAATCTGTGCATTTTCTAAGCTTTTAATAATAAACTATTTTTAATTGTTGTATATACTGTATTGCTAACAATGTCTAACATTTTTCTGTAGAAAATGTGCATCCCTCTAGTAACGATTCATTTGTAAAGGAATATCTACCTTTTATTGTTTTCAGTGAGGGCTACATATAAACCTATGGTTTATTTTTTAGCCATTGCAGGAATAGGAACTTGCAACCTAGGATTTCGATTGTTTGGTCCAGCGATGGAATTCTGCAATCTACGATTTATACCTAGTTTGGTCAAGCAATGAAATGGTGCTATCTACGATTTATACCTAGTTTGGTCATAATAAATATTACGTATGTCTGCATTAATTCTGGCTTCAAGTACCTTTATGTTATTATTAGTTTACAGATGCTCTGTATCAAGGAAACTCTCAGTGGATTTCTGAAAGTGTTTTTGCCTGTAATGGATGAACTTGTTGTACCAAAATTGGATTAGCAGCTTCCGTCCAGTAAGTTTTGCACACAGATGTTGATTAATTGAATTATCATATTAATTTCATAAGGGAAATTTAAGTGCCATCTACCCGACAAGAAAATATGATCGAACTTACATATTTTGTTTCATGGAATAGTCGAAATTGGAATTGATTCATTTTCAGCAATTTTCTAGTTGAATAACGAGAAGAGTTTTTTTCTTAATGGAATAAAGATATTTAATATTGTCTGGATTTATATAAATGTGTTTCTGTGTACTACTGTTACTGTGTATTATAAAGTATCCACAAGAATGATTAAAAATTTCCAGATCAATATATAAGTGTGTATTTAATATTACTTCTGTTTTCGTGTTCATATCACATTGGATTTTTTTTTTTTTTATCAAATTTCAGTAATCTTGAACTTTATAGTTTGACATTTTCTGAACTTCAACCCAAGCTATAAGCTACAGAAATAAAAGTCGTAGCATGCATTCACTAATAGTATAGATTATTATTTATCAAGTGCAAGGAAAGATCATTTAGAGTTTAGAAAAACGTTTCGTATTTAGGTTTTCTATCTATTTTCTCTCTTCCTTTTAGTACCTAGAGAATGTACACACAGTGCCGGATCTCGTGGGCAGCAAAAGGGTACACGCGCCGCAGGCGGCACTTTTAGAGGACGGTAACCTGCTGAAAATAAAAAATAAAATCTCTTAAAGAGGAAGTAAAATTGCCTATTACATTGAAATTGACCTAAACGTGTTCAAAATTTCAATACCGGTGCGCTAAGACATTTACAACCTACCTTCATCATCTTTAAAATTCAAAACCGCGATTCAAGTCAGATAGGCAGGTCTGCTGCCTTACTGGAGTTAGTAATAGCGATGCCACGACAGGCTCCAGAGATGGTAACAAAAGTACACTACGTGATGCGAGACAATGTAGTGGCCGTCGCGTCGGCCAGTCGTGTTGTTTGGATAAAAACGATGGAAAGGGCTGCAAAAGGCTGGTGGAAAGGGTGGAAATTTTTTAAGAACCGGCACTGTGTACACATTACAGCCAGTCGATCTTAAAAAGGTAAAATGCTCAGCTTATATCTACGTTGAATATTGGATCCGTATTGGCACAGAATGCCGCGTTTTGGACTTCGAAAAAATCTTATTAGCCATGTTTTATGATTCTGAGTTTATTTATTTATACTATTGTATTATACTGATGCAATCTATAACGGAGTTCACTGGTTTTTTATTAGATTTTCATTAGAGTTACTACCATTAATCAAATGTTCGAATGGTACATTTATTTTAAGTCTTTAAATATTGTTTTATCTCTTTGATACTAAGCGAAAAAGTAATGACAATTTATCACAAAAGATCTACAGGGTGATGACTGCTAGCAATTTTATGAGATTCTATTTCTATCTTAGGAAGGGAGACACCCCCACTTAAATGCACACAATCATGCTGTAGAAATATGGTGAGGTTTACTTAAAAATAGCACAAGGGTAAAACTGGAACAAGAAATTCAGATATGTTGTGCAAATTCTTGATTTTCGTCCATCCTAGATGCTGGACAACTGGAGAAGTACATCGCGTCACGAAGCTGAATCTGATTGTGCATCTACCACATCTAATAAAACAGGAATATCTAGGAAATACAATCAACAAAATTAAAACTAGGTTTAAATTAGTGTTGATTCTGTTCACCTGACTCTTGATAGCAGTGTTCTGGAAATGCAACCTGGAAAGTGGCATTAGTGAAGCAGATTACTTCTCAAAAGGGCAACAAATTTCAGATCCATCAAATTATCTCTCTCTCTGACTCTTTTCTACTTTAGTATTGAATATTCATCCTTAAATTCGTACCAAGTAATGAAATAGTGATTAATCAGACTTTAAGTGTTATACATCAAATTGAACTTACATGACCAGAGCTGCTTCGTTCCGAAGTTAACTGATTGTACAATAGTATCATAATATATAGGACTAACTATTTCAATGCTTTGTTTAGCAAGTCGTAATGCATCCTATTATTTCTAAATGCTTATATGTTGGGATGGTTAAGATTTAATCAACTTGTACTATCTTCCGTCGAATGTGAATTTTGAATTTGAATTTTATTTAAGAAATTTTGGCAGTTTTGTCCAAGGCTGACAGACAAACTTGAACACATCACCTTAACGAAAACTGAGTATCATCTGAGCATTTAATGGAAGAATGGAGATTACGACAACTGTACAACACTTATTAGTTCGATTGGAGATAATAAGATGAATATTGATGAGGTGGTAGACCATTGTTTACACCTATCGTCGTACGTCATCACTCGTAACAACCTTACTGAAAAAAAAAATATCTATAATAGACCAGTGAATAGAATCTGAAAGGTGTAAAAAACTTCAGTGAAACAAAAACTTAAATGTTTATATGACTTTCGGGGGAACGAATTGCAAAGAAAAATAAGGTTGCACAAGGAACTTAAATAAATGAATTAATTAGTTCGCATTGAAAACAGCTTTGTAAATTATAGAGCAGTTTATAGATACGAAACAGCTTTCTTCCTCCTCAAATACATAAACACTCGATCTATGGCACTTCCGTAAATCCAAGAATTGAAGCAATGTTATTTTTAAAAAAGAGGGTTAAAATAGCGCTTTCTAACAAGGGAATTTCTCGAACAAAAATTTTGAGCCGAAAATGTGTTTTTCGTGAAGAATGTGACACACTGAGACCGGAATGGACGGTCATTCATCTGTGAATTGCTATCTTCCTCCCGAAACTGACCAATGACGACTCGTATACTCTATAAGACAAAAGACTGGAAACAACCTTGTAAGTCATAAACGCGTGAAGAGAGTGAGACAAAATGTTGTATAGAAGTAACGTGGATACTGCGCTACCAGATGAGAGTCAAAAATATAAATTAGGGCGCATCAGATCGGGTGAAAGGAATCTCTCAATGTATCGACCACACTTCAGGGCACAGAGGCGGGATGAACACTACTGACTGTGAGTTCTTATTTCAGTTTTGCTGCTTTTACGAGCAAAATGGTGCAATTCCCACTACGCTGATGAGGTACAAACGTAGATAGATATACAATTCCAGGACGTTGGAGCAGTCTGCGAAAGTCCGCCGAGTACCCCAATTCTTCACCTGATTTATATTTTTGGAGCTATCTGCAAAGAACTGTATCGTGAAAAAGCACCGAGACACACCATCTCCAGCAACAGATTCAAGCATACCTGCGCCGCTGTTTAACCCAGTGGGTTTCGCAAGTTCTATAAGGGTTCGAGAAGATTAAACGTATACCAATTTCTGCCCACGTTGTAGAACGTAAAATCCCAACATTGAGGGTCCCTGTCTCCTAAAGGAATATAAGTAGATAAAAACTGACTTCAGATTTGGATTTCTTGAAACAATCTAGCCTAAAGCGATATGTCACATGACCCACTTTCCATTACAAATTCTCGAGTAACTCTCAAGATGGCGGCTTTCAAGATGACTTCCATGATTCTCATCTTCCGCACCTGGTAGCGCAGCATCCACGTTACTTCTATACAACATTTTGTCTCACTCCCTTCACGCGTTTATGACTTACAAGGTTGTTTCCAGTCTTTTGTCTTATAGAGTATACGAGTCGTCATTGGTCAGTTTCGGGAGGAAGATAGCAATTCACAGATGAATGACCGTCCATTCCGGTCTCAGTGTGTCACATTCTTCACGAAAAACCCATTTTTACAGCAAAATGTTTGTTCGAGCAAAACACATTCCCATGTAAGATGATTTTTTCAGGAAAATCTAATGAAAAATCACTATTGCTTAAAAGTTAGTTTCACTGACAACAACAAACTGAATCCAAACGTCTCAACAAATAATTTTAAGCGTACTTCGTTGTATTTTCAGGCTACATAAGAGCATCCCTATTTGCTTAGAAAGAGGATTTCCAGTGCGTTAATGTAGGTGTTATCACACGTACACTATTCATGACAACGTCATTCTATACTAATCATCATTGAACCTGAGAAACGGGTTAGCAGCAAATCACCAGATGTTGGAAGGAAAATCCCCTGTAAGTACTTGACACTATGTAGGGCTTTCTTATTACTAAGCATTTGGTTTTCATTTCTTGCACTGTTCCAGACTTTTGAATCAAGTACGCGTACTAATATAAAATCTCATTCTCTCTCTTAAAATTAAATTTATCACAAAACTAACTTCACCGATGTATTTATAGTAAACCCTGTAGCCCAGTTTGATATATTACTTGACCTCCTTCTCATTAAAAAAAAAAATCGAACAAGATTCAAGATGGCAACCATAACGATCTACGCTGTAACTGATATACATTTCATCCAATATCTATTAATGAGTATTTGTTTTCCATTCCTTTAAGTTTGCAAATAAACGCGCTTTCTCAAACTTGGACCACATTATAAGTACGTATTCTTTTGAATCAAAAATTAGACAACTGCGATCGTCTTTATTGACGAAAGCACTTTTAATCGAGTTTCTTGGCCTTTCCTGATGTCTTCTATTTCTCTACCATTTATAAGTTTACTTGTTAGTTATTTGCACCGACTTTGTCTCCCGTTCAAAGGTTCACAGGCTGATAGAATTACACTTAAAATGAAGATACGAACGAAGCTTATATGCTAAAACCAGGAGTCACATTGCTGTATAAGTTTATAATTTCAAGAAGAAGAATGCAATGGCCTCAACTCATATAATTTGTTTCAAGTTATCATATGAATCACGTTTGTAGTTTCAATAAAGTTGTACCGGTAAATCAAACAAATGAATTATAACTGCTTTGATGACTCGATGAATAAGTGTACAGTACAGTAATACCCACCCATAGATGGCAAGCACAACAAACAGGAAATTAGTAATAAGTGAATACCCGAATGTCATTTTGATTGACTTCTCTTGTTCGCCTCTACTTTCACTTCCAAAACGAAAGCTGTAAATGCTTTATAGAACTAGTTTTGAAAGGTATTTGTTTAATGAAGTAACATATTTTTAAAACTTCCGGGAGTAGTTCCAGGCACAAAGTTAATTAAACACATTCCCATAATCCTTTGGTGTTGCTGAAAGAAATATGATGGTTGTTCGTTAATAATAGCTTTACTTTGAAAAATTCTCATAAGATACCAACAGAAATACGTAGTTACATATATCAAATTCGGTTAATCTACTTTCCCGTCACACCACAGAAGACCTGAAGCAGAGAAGAATAAGTTTCCCTTTTCAGAAAGAAGCAAGAACATATCTATTACCTTTTAAAATAAGCTTACAATTGGAAGTCAGAAAGATATTGAAATATCATTGTTCACTTATATATTTAAAAATAACAAAATGCTATGAGAAGAAATCCTACTGAACGTTTCTAGTATTGGTATAGCCTAGTGTATTTTTAAAATCACTTTTTTTTTTCGTGTTTGAACTGCCTATAAAGGACCAAACACTACAGTAACGAACTGCATGTCTAATTATTACCAATAGGATTCAATCTCTGAGGCCGCTATTGTGCTTCATCCTCTCTTCGGAAGATTGAAAAGGAAAATATAAAACTCATTATATTAGTCTTTAGAACGATTCATACAAAGAAGACATGACATGCATTGTTATATTCTCAGACTATATTCATGAATAATACGAGATGCATCCTCGAACGACACGTATCAATTTACAACCGCTTCGGGGACTTGTTATTTCACAAACAAAGATACATTCTTTGAGTGATTTCTAGGGAAAAGAAAATAATGGGTTTCGTAAGGAAGTAATTTAACTCTGCAAATATTGTGTGTATGGTGAACGAAGAAAACTTGGAACAAAGCAGAGGAATACAATCTTTTGTGAGAATAAATTATTACGTAATGAAAATACTGGAAGAGCCTACGTAAGAGAAGCAACTAATAGGACAATACCCGACTATCGAATATTCCCTTCACGGAGTTAGAAAATAATACATGTGTTCAACTATGAGAAGAATAGACGTCGAAGAGGTGGACATTTTCATTGTTAAATAAACGATGAATCAGCATCTCCTAGAATGTATAAAAATGGATAAAAAATAATCTGAATTTTAATTTTTGAAATTATCTTCAAAAGAAAGTTTCTAAGGTTCAGAATTTACATGCATTGCCTCTTTATCCCGGCTCAATTATGTGTACAACGTGGTACCGCAGTTGCTGACAAGAATTCATGTCAAACAGTTGAAGAATTCACAACAGTAGTATACCGTATTCAGCCCATTCAACCTTTCATCGTCATCTTCACAATTTCTTGGTTGTATGTCCAAAGTTGGAAAATGGGTACCCAATAAGTTGATACCATAGTAAAATCAGCAGCATATACATATTTGTAGTGCCGAATAAATCCTTTACAGAGAGCACCAGTTATGCACAGAATGATAACGGGGGACGAAGCATCGATTCTTAATTATAACATTAAACGCAAATATCAGTAGGTATCTAAAGAAGATGTGGTGCGAACAATGACAGCAAGGAATAGCATCTACACATAATAATATTGTATTTTGGTGACGTATGAAGTGAAAAATACATTTTGAATTGATGCTACAGAATCAGACAATCACGGTGGAAATCTGTCGGCAGTTGGAATGGTTACAACTCCTATTCCTAAGGAAACGCCCTGCACTGTTCAATTGTAAGTGTCCTCATCCCCGAACAATACCCGCCCACACAGAACAACCTGTGAGAAATTGAAGGATTTTGAATTTGAGAAAGTTCTCAAACCCACTTCTTTACTGGACCTTGCGCCAACACCTTATATATTGCAGTCTGTCTCACACTCTTTAAACCCATCTTGATAGAAAAACACTATGGAACATGGAGGACGTTCGGCGAACAGTAGCCAAGTTTTATGTCCCTTGATAGCTAAAGGGTCCTTAGAATCGCACTGTGTGTCCGTCCGTGTCCAGAAATTAAATCTCAGGAACTACAAGGTGTAGAGAGATGCTTGAGGTGTCGTTCGAAAGCTCTTGGCTAAACTAGCTCAAAGCCGCTGGAACTGTCTTGATCGATGCAGTAATTCAGTCTTGCCAACCCACTTTAAAAAAAGCTAATCAATTATTCAAATTGCTTCCATTCATCTAAGCCTAGCTGCACCAAAAGCATTATTCGACACAATAGAAAAGTTCTGTAAGATTTCTCGTACCAAAGCACTGCAGTTGTTAGTATTGACAGCCTATTTTATATAGAATTATGCTTGCCTGGATAAAATGCTATCAATGCACCTCGGATAATGTTTCCATTATCATATATACACTCCGTCGTTGGAGGCTGTAAATGTGATTAGATTAAAGTTGACACAATAATTATCCGAGAAGGAATTTAGAATATGGTATGCAAATTTGAGAAGAAGCAGAGAATTCATTATTTGTTGTTCTTATATGGAATTTGCTCCATTTCAGAAGGTTTGCAATAGATAAGTATCCTGAAGATCTCAACTGTCTTCGAGCTTTGACTAAGCTAGAAGCACGTTGCCCGGTCGTGGATTTACCTATCATCCAATGTTATTCGAACTATGACGTAATTCCAAAATGTCCAACTTGTTTCCTCGACTTAGCCTGCGCTAGAACATGCTAAACTTGGCCTTTTAAAGATAACATAGCCTAGAGTGTTTACTCTAGTCGCTACCATAAGCGTAAAGATACAGAAACCAGAAGGTAAATGAAATCGACGGTCATAAGTTTAATAGTACGTTTAATTAACAGAAAACTTCTACTGTCTGTATTCATCTTTTTTCTTTTTTTTTTTAAATTTGCCATGGTGAGGCCATGGCAAATAACCATTGAAAGGATTACGTTCTTTTTATGCGAAGAGGTTTTGGTGGATGGGCGGTTGTAGGAAATGGAGTTGGTCTATGAGGTTGTCTGAAATCTTTTTATTCTTTATTCATTAAAACCTCGGATCATTACGATTTTTGATATCGGAAACATTCATTAGATTGAATTATATGTAACTATGAAACAAATGAATAAATGATGTATGAATTCATGAAGTCAATAAGTGCTTAACGCCACAATCACAATAGGGCAATGTTAGTATAAACGAATGTGTGTTATCTTCTGTCCCCGGGGATGCGCGAGGCACTGCTGATAGAGGAGGTGAGCCAAGTTAGTATTTAATGGAATACAGTGCATTTAATGGTATGATGTAAACTGGTGGGTGTGCGGCGGTGAGAGGTGTTAATTCAACTAAATCAGAATGATTGTGGGGAAGAGTGATTCTTATATGCTGAGAATGAATGAAAGTGGTGTGAAGATTAGAGATGGGTGTTCATGATCGTATATGGTATCATGATAGATAGTGTCTAAAAGTAGCGGGTGCTGGGATCGATACCTGCTTGTGATGTAACGTTTGCACAGAGCTTCAATATGGAAAAGTATATAAGGGATGTCAACTTTGTGTACCGGTCTGCTGTAAGGTTTGGTAACTTGATACGATAAGCTATTCTAAAGTCGTGGCGTTCTAAGATTTTAAATTTTTCATAGAAGGATTCTGGAGCTGAAACCCATGCAGCGTGGTCATATGATAGAACTGGTCTGAGGAATGCCTTATATTTATTAAGAATTGTTGTCGGTGATAGTCCACATGTGGTGCCAGTGGGACGTTTCAGTAAGTTTATACGGTTATAAACTTTGACAGTAAGTTGTTTAAAGCGTGGTTTCCAAGTGAAATGATGGTCGAAGATGATTCCTAAGTATTTAACTGTATGTGTAGTCTTGATACATGTATGGTTAACGATGAGGTTCAGTCTGGAGGAATTGCGTTGTACGCGTGATCGTTGCTCAGGTGGTAAGAAAATTGTGACTTGGGTTTTTGCGGCATTGATGATGAGCTTCCATTTAGATCACCAGTCGGTGAATAAGTCAATAGCTACGTGCATTTTTCGGTTTATTTGTTGTATTGTGCGGGATGTAGCGAGAAAGGCGGTATCGTCTACGTACTGATATATTTGAATGCCTTCTGGTAGTGTTGGTGGGTCTGCACAGCATAACAGGTAAAGCAATGGGGAGAGCGCTGATCCTTGCGGTACTCCTGTGTGTAGAAAAATGGGAAATGAACTGCTATTATTGATGCTAATGTAAGCGAGTCGAATTGAGAGGAAGTTGTGGATGTATCTGACGTAAGCTGCAGGTAAATGAAATTGTAGTAAGTTCCAGAGGAGTCCATGATTCATACTTTATCAAACGCATTCTCTAGATCAAACAAAACAAGATATGAAGTCTTACAGGTATTGAAATGATTTGTGATATGGTTGGAGAGGCGGAGGAGTTGGTCCTGGATACTGTAGCCGAGTCAGAATCCTGCTTGGTGTGTTGGTAGAAGATTTCTGTCTTGAAGGTGTAGGTGAAGGCGTTTGACTATTAGACTAGTCAAAATTTCCAAAAAAACGCAAAAATAAAGGTGACAACGGCATTTTTGGTGAATTAGGTGCAACATACATTTTTGGAAGCAATGGAACGTTCCCATGCTAGAAATTGCTGTTGCCAAACTTTCAAAGGCACAGTGTTGATATTACAGTGTTTCCAACTTTTAGTATTTATAAAGAAGAAAATCATTACTGTGGTTATATTATTCATCCAAAATAGAGTAAAATTATCTTTTTATATATATTTGTCAAATCATACATTGCGAGAAAGTAAATATCTCAAGTCCTGAAGTCTATATTAGATGCAGCAGTGTTGCCAATGGCCAATGTACTATGTAGAATTATATTTTTGTGTGTTATGTGTACGTAATTTCCATTTTTTTAATATTGAAGAATAACGCTAATTTTTACCATTATAGTGTAATTATGTATCGGGAAACTAACCCCGAATGTGTTCATAGAAACATACAATGATAATCCTGAGTTTGCTTTCTGGATGGGCTACATGGAAATGGTAGAAGTTCTTCTGGCATTCATTCGGGCTCAGCGTTTGGGAAATTGGAAGCTTCATCTTGACACGTTTGTTATAATGCTACCATATTTCATGCGTTATGATCATTATAACTATGCAAAATGGGGCGCTGTTTATGTTGCCGAGATGAAACAACTTCCTGATGTAGTGCTTGCAGAGTTTGAAGCTGGTAACTTCGTTGTAAAGCAGTCGAATTCTGCCATTCATCAAGTTGATCCTGATCAAGCTCAGGAATGGTTGAACGGCATTGGGAAAAGAAACGGTGGAATCGTAGAGATAACGAACACAACAACTGCTTTAAACAGGTGGGCTCTGTCTTATAATCATCGCTCTTAACTGGCCGAGGATACAAAGGCCCTCTTCCACGTAGCACCTAATGAAGAAAGCCAAATCTATATGACATCTAAATCTAAGAAGCTACGAGATATTGAAGATTAAAACAATCTAGTTCGTGTATTCAGAAGATTATATATTTTTAGCAACCTTGATGTTCAATCACTACACAATATCGCAAACAAAGATGTTGCATCTGCTGAAATTCAGAATTCACTTATTCATGCTTATGAGCTTGGGCAAAAACAGCTACATGAATTTATACAAGAACGACTTCAGTCGGTTTCAAATGAATCTATTAATTTCTATAAGAAAATGAAAATGAACAATTCAAAGACATTCAAATCGTTATATTTAGTAAATAAGTGTACTGGTGAAAAGAAGTTGCATGCTACAGTTGATCGTAACATCCTGCAGCGCCTCATAGCAGCGTACGAAGCAAATCGAAATGTCAATCTACGAGAATTTCTTAAGTATGAACTTTTTCCAGTTCCTCTTTCTCTAGCACAAACGGATGGCTCTTTGAGAACAGGACAAAAGTCGTTGCTCCAAAATGTGTTAATATCAGGCGTAGAGTGTCCCGAAGATATTCAATTTCATAAGAAAGAGGCGAGCTTGATCATTGATGCACAAGTTTTAATAATGTCCCTGGGAAAGCCACGTGATGCTAAAACTTTTGGTGACTTAGCACTTGCGTTCACATCCGCAGTTCTCTCCAACTTTAAGAAATAAAACAGAATTGATGTGGTGTTTGATAGGTACGATTCTATTTCCAACAAGAATGAAAGGAGGAAGCAAAGAGCTAAGCATTCGACACCCATCCGTCGGGTAATAGAAAATGAAGATGTTCCTCTGCCAGTAAATTGGAAGAATTTCGTGGCGCTATCTGAAAACAAAGAAAACCTTGCTGCGTTTCTGGGCGTGAAATTACTGGAGAATGCTCCTCCAAACAAAGACATCGTGGTTGCTAGTGCATTTTCAGATCCTTTAGATGTTCGATCGTCCAATATTGCGTTAGATGTTGCTCCGCTACGATCATCACAAGAAGAAGCAGATACACGAATAGTACTACACGTTTTACATTCTCCTCACACTATAGTCGTGGTTGATTGTCGTGATACTGATGTACTGGTGCTTCTGCTGTCTCACTTTCCAAAATTTTGTTATAAAGAAGTGATTATGAAAACTGGTACAAGCACAAACAAAAAATATATTATAGTTAATCAGATTCATGAAAGAATTCCCAGAGATAGTGAACGAGCGTTAATTCCATTTCATGCATTAACAGGTTGTGACACCACATCATTGTTTAATAATCACACAAAAACTTCAGCTTGAAAAACCTTTCAGATCTCCTACCCTATGTTAGAAGGAATTGGGGAAAACGAAGTAACTACTGAAAAAATTGAGGCAGCAGAAAAATTCGTGTGTCATATGTATGGTAATCCTGATGTACAATCAATTAATGATGTTCGATATCGTTTATTTACAACTTGCAAGCTGGAAGCTCTTCCACCTACACAGGATTCTCTGCAGCAGCATCTAAAAAGAGTCCACTATCAATGCCTAATATGGAAACAGGCTCACATACCTACACCAAAGTTACCCAAACCAGACGAAACTGGGTGGTTTATAGTTAACGGAGAGCTGAAACCCATTCTTATGACGTTGGGCAGTGTTCCGAATACATGTTTAGATATTGCATATTGTGCTTGTAAGAAAGGATGTGCAACACTGAGGTGTGGTTGTAGAAGCAGTAACAATGTGTGCACTTATGACTGCAAGTGTGCAGAAAGCAATGTTATATGTACCAACAAGTATGATACGTAAATGACTTGCGTTGAAATTACTGTAAGGGTATTGTACGTAAGTATTGTGAACATACAAATGCAGTAAAACTTGGTATTAGATAAATTTAGTTACCGCCTGCTATTGGAAATTACTCGACTGACACATCACTCCATCAAGACTGTAAGGAGGACGGACCTTCATTTTATTTTTAAGTACGTTATTTTGCAGTGCCACTATGAAAGGATCGAACATTCTTATTTCGTTGGTTTCACAGCTGTTCTGAGTTAGTTGTAGTAAACATCTTGGTCTAAATAATTCGACCTGATTTCGAATGTTATATGTGTGAACATATTGGTAAGATTTGTATTTGTGAAATATACTTGGCTGAAATTTCAATTAGGCAATATTTGTTAGGAAGATCTCAAAATTAACGCAAAACCGTTCTGGCAAGTAATACTCAAATATCTAATTATTATTTTCATGATTCCTCAAACAATCTAGTATTACTCTTACGTAGTCATAATTTTTTTATACTCGATATCTAATACAATAATTGAAACATGTAACACTCATTTTAGTATTTAATACCTAGAAAATGTGATAAGATTTTTTTTTATTCAAAGCATATTTAAGACATGCTGAAGAAATTTAGTTTCAGGTAAGATATCTGAAAATGTTCATTAGTATTTTAAGTTTGCAACACTAGCATGTACAAACTTTGCAATATTAGCCACGACGGTTATAATCATTTTAATTGCGGTGATTAATAATTACATAATAGCTAAAAATTATGTTTTACATTGTATTATATAAAAAAAATCACACCTCCAGGCTTGATAAAATATACATAGTTGGCAACCCTGATACAAAAAAATCCAAGGCTTAAAAATCTGGCAACAATGTTTTTTGAGTTCAGTACACTTCCCTCATTCAACATAGATAGGTTGCCTAAAATTCACCAAAAATGCCGTCGGGGGTTAAATTTCCTGAAATTTCAACTAGTCTATATGATGCGTTCAAGAATTTTGCTTAGCGTAGGAAAAAGCTGGATAGGATGGTATGAGGAAACGGAGGCGGGAGGTTTGTCGGGTTTCAAGAACGTTAGCTTCTTCTTTTGGCGATGGTGGTGACAATTTCGTTGGCTGTAATCGGCGCTGTAATGTAGTTGTTCTCGTTGATTTGATGAACTGAATGAGGCTGTAGAGCTGGTGAAGTTATATGCAGTCTGTTCGCTGGATGCGTTCTTGGTATATGAGGTCATATTGGTGTGAAAAATTCTTGTAGGTGAGCTGCGAGGACGTTTGCTTTCTCCTGATCCGATTGTAAAGGTTGATCATTCTGTAGTAACGGGTATTTTGTTTTTTCCTTTGTCAGTGAGAGCATTGAAACGCTTCCAAAATTTTGTCGGATGTGTTGGGTCTTGTAGCTGATTGAAAGTTTTTACCTATTGCCTTAGTTTTTATGCTGCAAGATAGTTATGAACTGATCGCTGTAGTTGACGGTGCACTTGTAATGAAGCTGGATTGCGAGTTCTGATGTAGTCTCTGAATGCCTGTCGTGAGCGTGTAACGTGTGCAATGTAATTAGGTGGTAATTTATATTTAAACGGTGATGAAGTGGACATTGGTATGTGCTGTGTTGATGCGGTCTGGATGGTGTTGGTGACCTTGCTGAGCGTTTGATAAAGTTCTTCTTAGTTTCTGGGTTCTTGAAGACTTTGTAGACTGACGTTAATATGGTCTCGGTATTGGTTCCAATTTACTAAGTCAAATCTGGTAGTGGTACGCGGGCTGGGTGGATCGGGTGTTTGGGTAGCACGATGGTGTAAGGTGATTTTAAATGGGACATGGTCGCTGCCCACAGTATCCAGAACTTGGATGAGGGTGCGTTGAATCAGGGTGGGTGAGAAGATAACTATATCAAGGGTTGTTTGTGTAATTGGTCGTGTGGGTTTTGGAAGAGGTAGTGAAATACCATTCGTTGCTGTTACTGATGAAATTATGAAATTGTGCTTTCTGTCTGTCCGATCTGCTATGACTATTTGTATCTGCCATGATAATAAACGTTTCGAAATTGTTGGATATATGTTGAAAGAACTGTAATGGGATGGGGTGACCTGGTCGAATGTAGTATGAAGACTTTTAAAATACAACGTGCAAATGAGATATTCCTGGAGTTGAAACTGTGTGATCTGATGCGTACGATGTGGTATCGAAGGTTTGAAACCCAGCGCTATTCCGTCATTGGCTCTTAAAGCAGGTTTTATGAATGAATTGATATCCAGAAATTTTACAGATTCATTTGTTGGTGAGATGTGTTTCGTTTAACACGAAAGCATAAACTTTTTCTTCTAAAAGTAGTGCTTCGAATAATGGTTTATGTTTTGATAGAGAACATATGTTTACAAATAATAACACAATATCCATAATGGTATGTCAGATGATTGGCTTCTAGTATTTATCGTCTCTATGTGGAGCCATAATGAAATGTACATATATGCCTGAGTAGGTAGCGTCAAAATTGACATGAAACACCTGTTTTGCTGCATTTTGAATTTGTTGCAAGATGTGTGTACGTTGTGATGGCTGAACATTTTGCAATGTGAGCGTTACGAATGATAATACTTGTTCTATGTTGATAGGTTTGGTGAGTATGCATTGTTAATCTGGGATATAGTCCTCATCACGTTGTTCATGAATTCTAAGTGGTACTATATGGTCTGGCTTTGTTGGTTCAGGTTTAGGTCGTGCGTTACATATATAACTATAAGTAGGGTGTTGTTGTAGGATAAGGACAAGTTAGTGCAGTAACCACATTTAGGCTTGTTTGGACAATTGTTCGTTGCATGTGAATTATAACTTTGAAATTTCTCACACTGAAATGGAATAGGTGGTCGTGTTCGAGAAGATTGAGCCCGGTGTCTTTTCCTGTATATGTAGGTTCCTAGAGTGAGTAAATCGTTAACTATTTTCTGAGACTGTGTGAGTATGCGGACGAGATAAGTGGGACCTGATTGGCATTTGATGCGCAAAACTTTGGTAATTTCGCATTATTCCTGCCTAAGTTCTTCGACTATTTCTTCTTCGCTCCAGGTCGGATCTATGCCACAAATAACTACAGACGAGAGTGGCAGTTTCTTTGGTGGTGGTAGCTGTTTGATACGCTTGCTATTGAGGTTGATGAAGGTTGCAGATTTCCCGAAAATTTCTATACTGTACTTCTTTCGTATGGTTGTTGCTAATTGAGCGTCTGGTGACTTAATGGTCATTCCGTTTCTGGTTGGTATGATTTGTGTTACATTTAGCCTAGGTACGTATTTGCAGAGTTTTTTTAAGTATGTGCTTAGGTTTTGATATTTAGTATCATAGTTACTGGGAAGAAAGGAATGTAGTGGTGTGTTGGTTGCCGACGTCTCTTCAGTTATCATTACGTCTATATCGTCTTCTACATGTTGTTTCTCTTCTTCTTTTTTTTGGTGGTGAATCTGCATGATTATTAGTAGAACCACGAATAGGAGTACGTGAATGACTGCTGCCTCAAATTAATTTTTACCCTCTAACACTGAAAAGTGCTATTGATTTTTTTTTGTATTGCCAGCAATGCTGGCACCCTTCAGAGGTTAAGCCCTCTATTTCGGGTAAGAGGAATTAAGTTATTGTGGATTACAGGATAGATGGGCTAAGGGATGTAAGAACATTAATTTAACCTTTATTTTATTTAATCTTCAATCTTAGCCATTATAAGCTTTCGCGCTTATAATCATTTTGGTTGGAGTGGATACAGGATGATTGTGAGACGGTAGATGATGATGAAGTGCTCTTAGATGTCACAATACGTTACGATTAGGACGGATGATTGATAATCTTCTTGTCTAGGGGCGTCTCTAGACTAGATGGCAGACAGATGAAGCCCTTGTAGAACATTGATGAACATTGTGCTAGTAATGACGATGAAGTCTGAGTGAATTGATAATGATGACGAATAACGTGAGGTTATGACATGTTAGGTTGGCGTGAGTGTTTTAGTAGAAAAGTAGACGTAGGGGTCGGAATAGGTTGCTTGGAAGTTGACTTTGAATATTTCATTGGCTGCATGAGTTACTTCTCGGAATGGGAATATGTTTTGAAATATGAGGGTGAGAAAGGAGAGAACTTGTTCAATAGTGATTGGTTGTTGGACTGAGGAAATGGGTGTTTGCTGGATGGTTTGCTCAGGAACACGGAGAGGTACGATATAGGCAGGTGTATCAGGAGTGAGAGTAGGTCGTTCTTTGCATTTGTAGGTGGTGTTCGCTACAAATATTGCACTTAAGTGGACTTTGGAGATTCGAGCAGTCTTTAGTATGATGGTTTCCAGTGCAGAATCCGCATGTTGGTTTATTCGGGCAGTTTTTGGTGTAGTGCGAGTTGTCGACTTGACGGCGTTCACATCTTAATGGCAGCGGAGGTGAAGTGCGAGATGGTTCTACCCTGTACCTTTTCTTGTTTATATGTAAGCTCCAGTTTGAAGTAGATAGTCTATGGTTTGCTGGTGGTTGGTTAACACTCTGACCATGCTGTACTTTCCTGTGTTTTGATGCGGATGAATTTGACTATTATGTGTCCTTCCAGTTTCAGTTCCTCCTCGACTTCTGTATCGGTAATATCCGGTTCTACTCCCCTGATTACAACAGATAGTATTGGTGGTCGACGAGGCGGTGGTTTGCTGTTGTCTAGGTGCATAAGTTTAGCCTTGGGACCAAATATCTTGAAACTGTACTTGTTTCTTATCGTCTTGGCTAGGTTGATGTCAGGTGACTGGATGATAATCCCATTTCTAGTTGGGATGATTCGATTGATGCTATTTCGAGGAACATATTTGAGGAGCTGGTAGAAAAGCTGTTCCGGTGCTGTCGAAATTAGTTAAGAGGAAGGAATATATCGATGTTGCTGAGCTATTTGAGTTCTGAAGATCTGCCTGGTTAGGGTCGGTGACGGTCATTTGTTGATCAGAGTCGGTATCAGAATTTCTGCAAACATGTGTCTTCTTGTTCGGTGGAGATTGTTAGCTGCCTAAAAGGTGTTGGTCTGGAGATTGAGATCTGGAACTTGAAGCTGATAGACGATCGGTGCTACGCTTATGTTTTGGTGTTACTCCCAATGAAGAGAATTTTCCTGCTGAAGATGTTGATCGCTGTACAGCTGGAGGTAACTGATGTTTTCCTGTAGACTTCTGCTTGTTAGACATTATGGAAAATAAGAGTGAACTCGTCAATGAGAAGATGAATGATGATCAGTCACAGTGTAACGACTGCAAAATTATCTTTAACTCTCTCGCACCCTCCGACATTGAAAAGTGCCGTCGATCCTATTATGGTCGTGTATGCACAGTTCTTCCTCGTGCGTCTGCTACACGAGATCCTCGGATGTACGTTAACAAGCCAGAGCTAGGCTAGGTTTGAGTTCTTCATGCTGTTGATCCTATTGAGATCGTATGTGTTCAATCTCGATTGTGCGTGTGCATTGGTTAACGACTGTAGTCTAAATGTTTACCTAAACAGTTTGCTTCATAATTTAGCATTTAAATTGCACAAAGTAAATAATATTTAAGCCATATTAAACATAAAAATTGTTAAATAAACAAATATTTATAACGACAACACATCGCCTCTTCCGGTTACAATATAGTGTTACCATCTGTTGATCATTAAGTCAGCACTTTTTAAAACATTACCAAAATGGATCAACTCCAATAATAATATTATAAGATGTAAATTATGAAGTAAAGATATAGTCGTGAGTAGTATGCTATATGTTATATTAGATATTCAGAAATTTTCTGTAGAGCAAAAAGTTAATAATAGACAAAAATGGATGTATGGAGGATAAGATGGCTCTTGTTGTACTGTTTAGAAACACTTATTGTTCAAAGAATATAATACGTGTTACTACATGACTACTGGGCACACTTTTGAGAGGTAGGTTCTTTCTTTCCTATATCATCATGACATGAATGTGTTGTCTCGCCGTTCTGTGCTATAATTTTTGCAACCTCTTAAGATGTCTTATTCAATTGTCGAATGCCCGCACCATAAAATGTATAGGAGATTCAAAATTGTACCGACCGCTTAAATCTTTGCAGCTCTGATAGTGCTATTGCATTACTTGGTATCTATGATTGCTTAATGAGTCAGGATTGGTTGGCTTTGAATTTGTCTCTTGTAAGCTTCTGATTCGTTGTTTCCTTTTGAACCACATTGGTCACTTGTCATGGTTGGCCGGGCCGATAGTTCTTGGTTTGAAATGAGTGAGTGTAATTATGAGTCAGTAGTTTTCTCTATTAAGATAAGATAAAATGAATTTTATGGGCGATAACAGCATTTTCTCTATTATACATATAAATCTAAATGTTAATGCATTTTACGAGTGTAGTGATCTACTTTAATTTCGTATTGCATTTGGAAGTTCAATTAGACTCACTACCTAAAAGATTCGTTTAGTTCAATTGTAGTTACTCAGTTGTAAAAAAAAATCAGTAAAAATTCTAAATTATGCGATATTGCTTGAAAGAATATAAGATTCAGAGTAAAGTAGAATATCAACATTTGATTTTCGAATTGAAGTTTATCGCTAATCTGATACATGATGACTTTTTTGGATATGACGATTTTAAATATATGGATAGTATCGAAATTTAAAAACCAATTAGGTTATCGAAACAAGGATGATTCCACTTATGAAACTTTAACTTCTCATAATATTAACAGGACTTTCGATTTTAGTTGTAGTGCTCGTAAAGAGGAGTCATCTCTTCCAGCCAATGTTAGTCGTAGTTGTAAAATAATTTTTTCATGTGTAGATTAGAATTGTGGGATGTCATGTAAGTTAGAATTTGTAGAACTACTAATTAAGATTGTTCCTCTTTATTACCACGAGATTTTTCAGTTTGTATTCCGTATAGTGTTGATATCAATAAGAAATCCTGAAGCGGAATCATGCTTAAAGTTTTTACTAAGTATTTTCTGTATGTCTTTAAACCTTGGAGGATAAAAGTATAAGAAATATTACAAGGACATTTATTGTCTGCTTCATTTGCATATTAGAAATAACTGCGCTCTTAAAAGAATATAATATTTTCCAAAAATAGTTTAAGTTACCAGTTTAAAGTAAAAGTAATTTCAGTTACCATGATCTTAAAGTGAAACCCCCTTTAAGCAATCGTAGCCCAGTTCAAGTTGATTGTTATATAGAGTTTTTGAAACATATTTCAAATCATTCTAATTGCTAAAGTTGGTGGTGTTGCATTCAAATCATAGTTTTTGTTACAATAAAAATAATAGTGAAAAAGTATTTAAAGTCTTTTCCATTTTAAGTTATCTCATAAGGTTTTAGGGAAAAAGAGTATTTTGTGATTTATTAGCCACGAGACGAAAAGGATTGGAAACTTAGAATTTTCACTCACAATATGAAAACTCAGTTTTTTCGGTTTTCAGTTATTTCCTTCGAGCATTGTACTAAGGGAAGGAAGGAAATTATTTTCCTTTTAAACTTTAGTGTTGCGAATTCACTGCCCACATTCCATGAATCCTGAATATTTTCAATCATCCGTCCCTTGCATATCGGATTGTATGCTTTATCTGTATTTGAAGCTTTTCTTTCGAAGCAAATCTTTATTACTTTACGAGAAGGGTGTTAAAACTGACAGAATGAATCCCTAAGTCTTGTCTGTTGAATGACGGAGGATTCGTTGATTGGGAGTACGACACCACGAGTTGTGCCTTGGGTTTTATAAAAGGCACCTTGTGTGAGAGTTGTACTAACGTAAGTTATACGCTACACATAGTACCAAATGTGTAAAGTTTAAGGTATTTGTTTTGTGGAATCTCATGACGGAGTGTCTTTCACAACTGCCCCTGCCTAGCTGCGACATTGCATTGAACACACTTTTCATTACTTTAAAAATGCTCTCATACCTAATATGGGATCCGTAGAAAATAACCATGAAGTGGGTATTTTTATTTATGCCTCAGCATATTTAAGGCTTTTAGACAACTTTGGCTCAGGTCGAATGGATGATGATGAGAAAATTAGTGGAATGAAAAATCAGAGGTGCGGGATAACCCACGCAAACTATTTTTGTTCACCACCAGAATGCCCAGATGACACAAGCAGAGATCGAGCCAGAGACTCCACACATTGGAGGTGAGCGCTCTACCACTGAGTCCTTAGAGCTAAGTTAGAACCACACACAAACATCCATCTTCAGGTCGGAATTCGAACCCACAATGTTGGAGTCGCTAAGCTAACTCCTCAGACCACACGGCTAGCTTCATCGGCCCCACGGCACCCCCATCAGTCGAGGTAAAATTTGCTCTGTTTCAAGGCCAAAGCAAATAGATGTCTTTACAGAGATTTGATGGCGGCTATGAACAAGTCCATGTCAAATGAGAATTTGACAAAGTTTTTAGTTTCGCGCAATTTCAAAGAGAAGCGATCGAGGTCCAATAAAATTAATGAAATAAAAAAGTAATAGCTTTCTGCTCATGGAGAAAGGAAAGGGAACGTTTGTGGGTCTGATCTTAATTCAAGGCACTGCTATGGTATCAACCTAGCATCCCATGGCCGATGTGACCTGGATCTGAACCTTTATCGTCTTTCCATCTGATTCGAAGGGACATGTTATTTTATTTTTTTAAATATAAGATTGATTTCCCACTTGATCAGAGGAAATATTTTCTCTGCGTAGTGGTAAATTAGTGCTGGTTTGATTTCAGCCTGCAACTCAATCAGGAATAAATGACGGGACGGGCGTAAGCCATAGTGCTGTTACCGCCCATACTATTCATTTTATCCTATCTTATCAATCAGGAATGAGACCAGTGTAATAGACTAAAATCCGGTCTATATAAACAATATGATCTATAGTCAAACTATTATTGTCAATTTAAATAACAGTGCCCACGTAGCATGTCAGCTAGTAACAAGGTTGTGAGTCACTTGTTTTGACCTTGTTAAATTTGATATTGCGTTGAGCTCGATAAACAAGTATAAAACAAACTTCTTGGAAAAACTGGTTTATGCGAGAAAACTTGTTAAACTTGAAATCTAAGTGAATTTTATTTCGTTGCACTGGCGTTCTCGTCTTAGCACGATGAAGTTCCATCACGTGCCACGAATGTTTCGTCGTAAATTAGTCTCCGGCAGCTCTCACCCTTTTACTACAGCCATATCTTGCGAATCTGATAAACTAACTGTAAATAGCGCTTTAAAAGCGAAGCAGGTCGAGCGGTTCCATGATATCATGAATATAATAGCATGGATCAGTGTGCCAAAGGACCTCGGTTCGATTTTTATCCAAGTTAACATTTTTATTTTTTTTAAAAAAAAGAAGTACATTAGTTTCCTCTTCCCTGTCCTGTCAAAGCTATTTGATTCTTGTAAACTATACGGCTGGATTCAACCTTATTTAAACCTGTTTGGCTTGATTCGTTAAGCTTGCATGAAGTTGTCTTGTCAAAGGAAGCGTGATTTACTTTTGAGTAAGGCCAAAATTGAACGTAAGAATTAGAATCATTGAAGCACAGAAATAAATAAATGAATAAATAAATATGAAACTGAAATAAAAACAGAAAATAATCATAAAACGAAAGAACACAGAAGAATATTTTACCAGCGCTAATAACACATTGCTCCTCCGTTAAGCGTAACATCGAAGTGAGGAGATTAATTCATAAAGCATGATTGTCATCTACTTATACTTGAATGAACTTGTCTGAAGATTTTCCGTTTAGCTATTTATTTCTTTTTTGCTACCTCCGTCCATTTATCTCCTTTTAAATATTGATTTTCGGCTTTATTGAAATCTCTTTTTTCATTCCTTTTTCTGGTTGAGTGGCTTCAAGAATTCCATCATCCTCCAAAGCAGAACAAAATTTCAAATTGAGACAGATTCCTGGAAATTCTATTTCGAGGCAAAAAGTAGTTCGTTTAGAACGCAATTTCTGTTTCAAAAGATTATACGCATCAGTAGTTGCCATGGTGATTAATATATTGAAAAGAGCTATTTGCAAGAAACCCTTCAATTTTTTGTTTATATGTAAGTCTCCTTGATTATCACGATGTTGTACGAAGTGGCGCATTATGCCATTAGGCGTGACAACACTCCAATGAACGTTTCAAGCATTAGATGAACTGAAGAGGGCAGTAACATCAAAGTTTAAATCTATTCGTTTTTCTACACAAAGAAAAGAGCATGCGCCAGAATTATTTCTGAATATTAGGAATATAATTTTTACACGCATAATTTAACATTAATTTAATAAAATAGCGTCTGTAAGATGATGTTTTGTTTAATTTCCAATTATATTCCAGTACTGGATACTTTGAAATTAGTACTGATTAGGTTTTGAGCAAGAAATCTATGGATTTTAATTCATTGTACTTAAGCAACCACAAATTTTGTAGCATAACGTACGCTATTTATGCCCACGATATTAATAAACCTTATGACTTATTTACATAATAATTTCCCAACGTCATTCTTGTTGTTCAGAATAAGTGTGGTCCAAATCTACAGCTCCCATGTATAATCATTTATACTTACAAGATCAATTACTTTATGTGCTTGATAGCAATTTGCTTGATGTTTGGTATCTGTACCGAATTACCAATAGTCATAAATGGTTAAAGTGTTCTGGGTTGGCTTCTCAAAAATATGGTAGCCCTATCCAAATCTCAAAATATGACAGATCTTGTACGATATACTTTTCAGTAGTTGTGAATCCCTGCATTAAAAGTTCATAGGAATTACAAGTTATGATCAAGTTTAGCCTGTGTTGCTAACTCTTATTTGGGGTCTAGGTCAGAACCCCCAACGGTCAGAAACCCCAAAAGTAGAAACGGTCAGAACCCCCACACAAACGGTCAGAATGCCCACAAAACAGCCAAAAACCCCAAACACCCAAATGGTCAGAAACCCCAAAACTAAAAACGGTCAGAACCCCAACACAAACGGTCAGAATCCCCAAATGCGAAAACGGTCAGAACCCCCACATACATGGTCAGAACCCCCACACACATGGTCAGAACCCCCACACAAATGGTCAGAACCTCCACATAAACGGTCAGAATCCACAAATGCGAAAACGGTCAAAACTTCCATAAAAACGGTCAGAAAAACCAAACTTGAAGACGGTCGGAAGACCCACATAACCAATGAGATCCCAACGCAAACGGTGAGAAACACCACAAAAACGGTCAGAGCCCCACACGAAGTGTCAGAGTCCACAAAGGCAGAAACTGTCGCCAGAAGTGTTAGATTAAACTGTCAATCAACCCTAAAATTTAGAAAATTATATTTCAAAATAAAATTAGCAATGTAATAAATAAAAAGTAAAAATCCAGTAATGTTTTTGATATTCAATTTTGGTAAACGTGATACGGGAACACTGGCGGTGGCAGATTTCTTCGTTTGTGTGCCATGATAGCGATGGGCAGAACTGCTATTTTCTCGTAGCAGTGATAGCAGTATTTGCTATACGTAAATGTTTGTTTAAAATAACAGTTTAAAACATGTTTTTAACTAGTAGTTATTTATTCCCTACATGTTTAAGACGTTATCTTAGCTACATGTAGCCTGTTATGAGTGCAGTATTAGATGTTAGATATGTGTACATGTGTGTAAGCAGTATATGCGCGAAAGGAGTGGACTACTTTTAGGATTTGGTATAGTAGTTTGAATTATAACTGTCAGAAAGCTATTTTTGTAATTTTTGGAACCTGAATTTACTGGTGGAGAAGGAACATTACCCAATCTGCGCCAAAATTTTAGGTTAAGTTCCTTACCTTCAAAAGAACACTATGAATTACGAAAAACACTTCCAAGGACATATAACAGCAGTAAAACTAAAATGGTTCAATTTGTGTACTAATTCTACTAAACCACGTCGATAGATTCCTGACATGAATAAAAGAAAAAAGCTACAAACAATTTAGGGTGCACAAATGCTTTGTATCGTCTCTACTCTCTATAGGGAATGCAGGTTTGGGAAAATGAACTTTAGAGTTTGGTACTTCCATTACTATTAACAGAACCAGAGGCTCCGTTTGGGGTTTTAGGGGGGCAATCGACCCCCAACCCTGGGTTTGGGAATAGGCACTCATTAAAACGTTTTAATACCTTAAAAAGGCAAATTAAAGTGACATAAAAACACAATGAAAAGTATAGAAAAATAATTTAATTTTTTTTTATTTCGATCCTTCGTAGGAGTTCCGAACCAAATTCATAGCTAAAACGACTACCCGTAACATGCTACGTAATGTAGGTCAATGAGTTTTAATTGCATGTTATGATAATTAATTTAGCGACAACCTCACACAAAAATCTAAAATTAGAAATGATTTTAATTTTATTTATAGTGCGTTTTAAATCGGGAGTTTACCTTCGTCCTCTGTAAAAAGTTTATATCTATATGCCCTTTTGCTTTCATATATAGATCAACTCAAGTATAATTAATTCTGCTTCACGTCTACATAAAGTTACAATCAAATTCCCGAAAACCCCTTTGCGATGCCTGTTCAACGTTGACTAGCATTATAATGACAGTGATTCTCAAATGGTATGCATGGTGACACTAATATGCCGTGACCGTCACACGGTCACAATGCAAATTAAAAACATGTTTTTAAACTGTTGTTTAAACTGCTATTTTAAATAAACATTTACGTATAGCAAATACTGCTATCACTGCTACGAGAAAATAGCAGTTCTGCCCATCGCTATCATGGCACACAAACGAAGAA
>JAGDQP010012489.1:0-21952 GCA_022664845.1 Lepisma saccharinum
CCCAACCCGTCTGGTCAGCGTGGGAGCAGTGGACCAACTCCTCCCTTCGGGGAGAGGCCTCATCCACTAGTGGATTGAATATGGCTGTGATTTATTATATATATATATATATATATATATATATATATATATATATATATATATATATATATATATATACACGAGGGTTGTCCAAAAAGCAAAGAACGTTTGCGCACCACACCTAGCTCAGATCCCTTACCACCGCGATTGCTTGAGCGTCAGTCAGCTCCCCCTCTCCGCCTCAGTGTGAGCCGAGCTTCGTTGCTGAGCGGTCATGTCTGTTGTTACTTGTCAGTATATCAAAATGGCGGCGCTATTGAAAATCCTTGCCAAGTGTGAAATCCGTAGTGTTATTCGGTTTTTGAATGCACAAATTTTTAAACTATTGAGATATTTTAGTCAAATAAAGCAAGTTTATGGTGACAGTGCAATGAACGAATCTTCAGTGAAGAAAAATGGTGTATCATGTTCAATGAACGAGGAACCAATGTGAACGACGAGGATCGGAGTCTCTCGTTACAGATGACTTGTTCACAGAAACTAGTGGGTAGAAGAAATCAGATTTTGTGTTTCGCTAAACACAGTTCAGCCCCTTGTGTTGAGATTGGGAGGACAAGACTACTGATATCGCCTTAGACTCCTCACTCACCAGAACGAGTAGGGAGGATAAGACTACATAGGTGCATACTCCTGAAAATATACTTGTTCACAGTGTTCGATTTGTTATAAACTACGAAGGTGAGGGGTTCTAAAACTTGTAGTTCCTTTAAAGTTTCAACCCACTACCTGTTATGGTAGAGATACAAAGATTTTGTCTCTGGTTGGGATGATATTCAGAGTCAACAACCGGGGATGAAATCCTCACGAACCAGGGAAAATCCCTGGCATCCCCCTGACAAATCGAACACTGCTTGTTCACTAAGAGGAGTAGGGTGAACAATTTTGATTTGCCTCTAAATAAGATTCACACTACCAGAAAGGGTTTCATTAGTCACCTAGAGGGTAAGGGAAGACGACAAGTACATACTCCTCAAAATTCTGCAGGAAATCCTGACTCACTACATGATGGGAAAAAATATATGTATTTGGACATTCTGTTGAAAACAGAAGGGAGAAGGGTAAGTTTTTTTTTTTATAGATATTTTCTCTGTTATACCACACAAATGCCGGAATAATATATGCACTAATAGTATCGTCGCTGCCCGTGGAAAGGTAATCAGGCAAGATCTCATTCTTCAGACGCAAGGGCGGGGGCGGGGGGGGGGCAGGGTCCAAGGGTCCGGACCCCCCCAAAATTTCAGATTTTTTCTTCTGAAATTTGTATTTTTTTTTTGAAACATTACATGCATTTTACGTAAATTTCACACCCAGACAGACCTCGGACTAAATCAACTTCTGGTTGCTTGCTCAGACGTAACAAACTTAGACCAAAGAATATTGTTCAACCCTTAAACGAAATGTTTACATGAACAAATTTTAAAATAAGAAATTTCATATTGTTATTGATTTGTAGGTATTGTTATAATGTACCAACGTACAAAGATATGGCAGTTCGAAACAGAACGTTGACCACAATTATGCTAATCAGATGGAAACAATTACGTTTCAAAATATTTTAAATTGACGTAGGTTTATTTTCATTATTTGAATCATTAGGTTTAGATTATCATGAAGAGCAAAAAAAATATTGACCAGTAATTCCAGGAGACGCACCCTGTGGGGATGTCACCTCCAAATTCTTGACAATACCTTCCACTTTAATATTTTTGTGGTGAAAAATCAATAGACACCATGAAAAAAAACACTCTCCCAATTTTGACTTTACACCCCCCTCAAACTGAAAATCCTGGCGGAAACCCTGATATTGACGATCTGGGATTTATAAAATAATGACAATACTGATGTTAGAATAGCACTGTACTATTACAAAAGTGACTATTCTGTACTGGAAGTCAGAAGCCCGTAGTACTACGAGGTCATGAGAAAAGTTACGTGGAGTAAAAACTTCACTAACATAATAAACGAGTGCATAGAATAAAATTAACCAACATCTCATTTCTATTACAAAATATATACGAATGTTTAATATGTTTTTAAAAAATCCATGTCAGAACACATGTTCCTAGTGCGCTAATGCCTGCGGCTGCCCAAGACCAAGGAAACTCTTTAATATTTTCTTGTAATTATCATGCTCTGGATTTCTGAATTCAAAGAAAAAATGCGCAGTAGGTGGCGCTAAAAATGAATTTTCTGCAATGAGATTTTCTACACCTTTTCCCACAACCGGCTATATCATAGACACGAGAAAAATTGAACAATAACTAGGCTATAGGAGGAAGAGTTATTATAGCTGTTTGTTAGTTATGTTGCAGCAAAGCCAAACAATTGTTTTATGTTGCGTAATTTTTTCACGCATAAGTTGAAACATGTACCGCTTAATTGCTTAATGGGTGAAACTACACTGCTGGTACTTGAGCGTTCAAGTCAATTTCCGTGAAAGTTAATTTCTGTTTTCCTCTAATGAAATTTGAATAATTGACGTAAAACGAAAAAGGAGGGAAAACCCATTTGGATTGAGCCTGAAGGGTTTCCTTGTAAGCTGTTTCAAGCATTACAACTGTTTTCCCTAACAGAAAATAGAATTCCACAGCCTCACGTTGTTTTCACTTTTCAGTCTTCACAAAAATCACAGAACAAACAAGAGGCGCTTAACAAAAGAATATTAGGTCGCACTTGATGACACCGGTCAGCAGGCTGATGCAGAAGGGTACCCGCAAGAGGCATCTAGCGGCGGAAGCATATATTACAAAGGGTACGCCCATCAGAGAAAAATTCCAGTTTCTTTTGGGTTCACCCTCCTACCTCTACTAATAGACAGCAGGTAATTTCACTGAAACTCTGCTGCACAAAAAGCACACATAAACTTCACCAAAATGAACTTTATGTGAACGCATGTGAACCTACTGAAAAAATGTGAGTTGTTTGTGTGTTCGATGTGTCTTTTTATTGGCTTCTTACCCTTAGTGCATATTTTGCACACATTAAGTTCATATTTACCGAAGTTCACATTATCTAGAGTACGTTTTACGTTCACTTTTAGTATATTTACCACTGTTATGTGTATTACTTTCACGAAAAGTTCATATATATTGCACTAAAAACGTAGTAAAATTGGAACATGTTGTGAACTTTTTTTTTCGAGACATCGATAAAAGTTGAAGTGTACTTTTAAGTTCAGTATTGTGTTGCAGCTATAATGTATGAAGGCGTCCTTTCCTGACATGTCATTTCGGTTCCGCAATAGGCAAGTACCGTGCGTTCAAATCCTGCTGCCGACCGTCCTGACTGAGGTGTGCCAGAGTTTCCTTAAGTTTCACCACTCGAACGCCAGAATCATACCTTAACGCATGCAATAACTGTTGTTTTTGTTGTTGTGAACGTCTATATACCAGGTGTATGCATATGTTTTTGCCGTTTTTTTTTCGTAAAGAAAACACGTAATTTTCAAGGGAAATTAATTTTGTTTTATTCAAAATATTGGCCATCGGCTTCTACACATTTCGCCCATCTTTCAGGTAATTGATGCATACCATGCCAGAAAATCTGCTTCTCTTTTGCGGCAAACCATTCGTCGAGTCATTTTCCAACGTCTTCGAAATTGCTGAAGTGCTGCTCTGCGAGCGCGTGCCCCATTGATGCGAAGAGGTGATAGTCAGATGGCGCCAGGTCTGGGGAGTACGGCGGGTGCGGAAGGATGTCCCATCTAAGCGATTTCTAGGTGTCTTTCACCGGTTTTGCTATGTGAGACGGAGCATTGTCGTGTAACACATTCACTTTGCCATGTCTTCGGGCCCATTCCGGTCGTCTTTCGATCAATGCGTGATTTAAATTAATCATTTGTTGGCGATAGCGTTGTGCATTAACGGTTTCGCCGGGCTTCAAGAGTTCATAATACACAGTACCACTCTGGTCCCACCAGACACAAAGCATGGTCTTCTTGCCGAAGCGATTTGGCCTTGGTGTTGAAGGACCGGCTTTGCCAGGTGAAAGCCACGATTTTTTCCCCTTCGGGTTTTCAAAATAAATCAGTTTTTCGTCAATCTTCACAATTCGATACAAAAAGGATTTTTTTCGTGGTGTTGAAGCAGTATTTCACAAGTGACTTTGCGATTTTCCATTTGACGTTCATTCAAATCGTGTGGGACCCATTTACCCAGTTTATTGATCTTCCCCATTGCTCGTAAACGTCTGCTGATTGTTTCTTGTGACACATTTAATGCTTTTGCCAATTGCTATTGAGTTTGAGTTGGGTTATCCTCCAATAACACCTGCAATTGCTCGTTTTCGCACTTTTGTGGTCTACCAGAGCGCGCACTGTCTTTCACATTGAAGTTACCACTTTTAAATTGTCGAAACCACGTCTCACATGCTCTAATCGATGGAGCGTGTTCACCATATGTTTCTACCAGCACACGATGACTTTCAACAGCTTTTTTCTTTTGATTAAATAAGAAAACCAATGCGTGCCGCAAATGTTCCTTTTCAGGCACAAACTTCGACATGATCATTGAACGATAGAACAAAGACGCTAGTATTTGGCGGACTCAACTTGTGTGTGTTTGTAGTTTAATGTCAGACGAACAAAATGACGTATGTGTCAAATGAATACGCTGCGAACTTTTTGCTGGCGCCATCTCTTAGGTAAACCGGAAACTATTTATGTATACATCTGGTATGGTAGTCAGTCAGAAATCACCTTGATAAATCGAACCTCGGTTTATCGAAATCCTCGATAATTCAAAGTTTTCTCGTTCTTCTTGAGTTGCGATACATCGAGGTTCCACTGTATTATGATGGGAACTGCATACATCGAGATCTCAAGTCATGTTAAATCCAACTTCTACATAGCTTTTGAAATCATAACTCAAGATCTCATATAATTCAAAGAGTTGCACAAATACACTTACTAAACGCAGTGACAGATCCAGAGAGAGGGTCCTCTTCTCAATAAGATGAAATATTTTATACCATTAATTAAAAATTTATAGCAGAAAAAAATCTTCGTTTTTCCCAGACAAATCTAATTTATCTAGAAATATCATCTTTTGGGACACTGGCGTCATATTTCTTGATAACTTTAGCAACACGAGGGGAGATAATATAATAAATATATACTTAAAAAAATCACTTACACGGATCAATAGACACGTGATGTACCTTGACCAATATTTATATTTTCTTAAAGCTCTTATCACAGTGAGTAACAAGAGGGGAACCATTAGGCAAGCCTCCAGCCATTTACGATCTCGGGGTCACCAAAGGTCATTTTTTTATAAATACTACGGTGTTTAGGGTGTTTTTTTTTCGCAGGGAAGGATTTAAATGTCAAAGTTGATTTTTTGTAACTAATAAATGTCAAAGTATATTGAAGGTATACAGAATATGAAGGTTAATATATGGCTCCTTAATTTTTTTTTAATCAATTTTAAAAAATCTAATAATTCATATTTTATGACTATTGGAGGAGTTTGAATGTTGGTGTGTACCTTCGTAAATATATTACTGGCAGAGTGTCAAATAAAGATGTGAATACGCAAAAAAAAAAAAAAAGATAGGTCGTAAGCCATATGACTGTCACATCTTTTCTGCGTGGTGACAGTATAACATATTTAACAAAGCGCGCACGAGCGTTATTCATCTCTACTTGGAAACTCTGTAACTTCATTCGAACCAAAATATCAAATGATATTAAAGAGTGAAAAGTATGTGACTGGCCCAGGGATCGAACCCGGGACCTTTGTGTTACCGTCCCAATGCGCTACCAACTGCGCCACCTAGTCGACCCGCTTCCCCATCACACACCTTCCACTCTTGATGTCGATGTTCTCTCTCGAAACCACCTGAGAAGTGGGTCGACTGGGTGGCGCAGTTAGTAACGCATTGGGACGGTAACCCAAAGATCCTGGGTTCGATCCCCGGTTCAGTCACATACTTTTCACTCTTTAATATCAATTGTATCTGTACCTACAGAGGCTTGATGTACAGAAAAAATCGGAAGTTGCCTCCATTTCAACTTTGGAAACTTTGATAAAATATCAAAGTTTAAATTTCTTCCGTAGTTTCTCCTTATACAGGTGTGTGACACTTGTAGAAATTAGATTATTATATTTTCTCGTACCATAGATACTGATATCCAATATTGATAATATGATTTTTTTAGATTTTTTTAAAAAATCATAAAACATTAAGAAACCACATATCAGCCTTCATATTCTGTATACCTTCAATATACTTTGATATGCAGTAGTGTACAAAAATCCACTTTGACATTCAACCCCCTTCCGTGCAGAAAAGTACCCTGAAAATAGAACTTTTTCTCTAAAATATGAACTTTGGTGATCTCCTAGTTCCTGAACGGCTGGAGGGTTGCCTATGTTTCCCCTTTTTTACTCACTGTAACCAAGTCTATTACAAAATATAAATATTGGCCAACACTAGGCACATCACTTGTCTGTTCTTCGTTGTTAGGGGGGAAAATATAGAAAATGTCACTGATCTAATCCCCCTATGCCTCTCTTCATGAAGATCCTAGATCCGCCACTGACAAAACTAACAAAAAATTTTTCAAGTTAACTGTACACACTCATTTCTATATAATCATTAGAGCAATCAAAAGATGGAGGTGAAATGCTGACACGCATCATCTATTTGTACCCTCTTCGCCTTGTCAACATTTTGTTTCTACAGTAATAATATCACCGGAGTAATTGCCAAATTAAATAAATAAAGTAAACGAAAGTACTTGCTATACGCATCTTAGAAGAAGGTATATGATAATGTGTAAGGTTAATCAAATCGTATACCTCCGTATACCCTCGACTACAGCCCTGCCTTAAATATAAGACACCGCCCGCTACCCTCCCATACCCTATCCCGGTCTGATATAAAGATGGGTAAAGACCTTACAAGTTTCAAAAATATCCTAATCTGTCTTTTATGAAAGTAGAAAATAGTAGCAAGCCTTTTTTTAAACTTGAGTTTATATATACAGGAGATAAAACTTCCCGGAGATGGTGTTTAGCAGTCAAACAACTGCCCACGTATTCAATGCAGCTAAAATTGTCTTGAAGGTAAATCATGGTTCCCACTCACCTGGAGTAGTCAAGGAATCCAGCTTAGCACTAAAACGTCTTGGAAAAGTCAGGGAATTTCACTAAAAAGTCCTAGAAAAGTCAAGGAATTTCAGTAAAAAGACCTGGAGAAGTCAGGGAATTTCACTAAAAAGTCCTGAAAAAGTCAGGGAATTTCACTAAAAAGTCCTGGAAAAGTCAGGGAATTTCAGTAAAAGTCTGAAAACCTGGAAAAGTGAGGGAATTTGATAGCTTATTGTTTGAAGTTCATTTAGCTACAGCAGGCATTTGAAATTTCTTGTAAGCTAATGTGACAACCATGAAGCAATTTAAGAAAAGAATACAGTGAAATATTTTGATGTATCTTTATTTCGATGCAACTATGATCTTTATTTTCCCATGAAATTATGAGATATATCCAAAAAGGAGTACCAGGAAATTTCTAAGTAGTGATCTGGAAAACGTGTAAAAGTCAGGGAATTTGATCTTGGCAAATGAGTGGGAATAACCCTGTAAATAAAATTCTGTTTTATGGACAACAATTACTGATTCCATTTATTTATCATTATTACTCATTTTTGTTTAATTTTCTTTGTAGTATTTTGTGTGCAGTGTAATTAATATGTATTCCACAAGCAGGCTACAGTAATTTAATTAAAATTATTGATTGCAGGACTGTGCATTTAATTAATACAATTCTTATTAATATTATTGAATCGTATTTGTAAATAACCACATTAGCAGAGTTAAATAACTAACAATAATTATGAGCGCACACCCGTCAGTGAATAAGGAAATATATAGGATTTGTCCTGTCACTCTGTTCGCCCCGCCCCCCTTTCCCTCTAGATATCAGCAACTACAAGGCCGACAGAAGTGAACCATACACTGTTGGATTTGTCATGGCCTGAAAGGGAGGGGAAAACTATGACTGACTCTTTTTGGGTAATGTTAAAAAAAACATTGAATTTATACGGGAGCACTTTGGTTTTGTCTATAATAAAATCATTACTTAACTTCTTCTTATTATGATTATTATTATTGTTATTATCTCTTCTCGGCCTTTGGCCTCTTGGTTGCTCTCTTATTAAGGAGATTCCTTATTTTTTCTGGCCAATTTCATTTCAAGAGCTGCTGTCCTTTTTCTCCACGTGGTATCGTTGGACACAGACAGGACAGTCAGTCAACCGGTTCTCAGCTTTTAACTGTGTGTTGCAGTAGGGCTCTGTCTGGCTAAAAAGGACCGGTTGTCCAGTCCTCTACTCAGTCCACTTTCCATCTAACTCTCTCATGTGGTATAGGCAGGGTCGTGTTGTCTGCTCTTTTAATAGATCCTCTGGCGGTCTCAGAGCCGATTGTTGTGTCCATTGTGTTCTGATTGTTTGTTCGTGTTACTTTTTAATGTGTAAGTCAATATCGTACTATTAGGTTGGAGTAGTAGTAAGTTCATATTTTTTATTTTATTTTATTATATTAACATAATTGTGCTTGTATTCTGTACCGACAGAGGGGGAACAGCCTTCCATGCACAATATAATTATGTCACATGCACAGTCTTGCAACCTCAACACAAACTTTTATTTTTTCAAATGGGATGAAGATTCAAGACTCTCGGAGGTGATAGTATGAGTCATGATAAACAAAACAGTTTATATGAATATGGGTCGAATTCTGCTTCGTTTCGGAGATACAGTGATTCCAACTTGGAATCTAAAATCAACGCCTAACATGCGAAGAAAATCTATGATTCTCAATAAATTAGAAACGATGCATTGAATGAAACTTTTGTTGGTGAAAATTTGTTTGTAACAACATGGTGGATATCAGGATTGAAAACAGGATGCCACCATGTTGTCAGTGTTGCCAACCCTGTATAACGTTCAAATTTTTCAAATGGCACTACATTGTATTATTAGGTATTTGCCAACCTCTAGTGATGATAAACAACATACGTAAAGCACATATCACAGTGTTACAAACTGTTGATAAGACAGAAAGGTTTTCGCGAAGTTATACAAAATACTTAATTCGCTAGAGTATTTCATCCACAGCTTGCAACACTGCGACAAAAACAATGAAATGTAACACTCGTTTATTCAAATATCATCTTTCATGATTGAAATATAGTAACGAAGAAATAAATATGCTTCAGAAATCCTCTTACAAATGTGAAAATTGTCAAAATAAGTCTGCAACTGAAGATGAGACCACGCCAATAAGATCGCTTAACTTTACTGACGTAATACTACTACAAGACAAGATGATATTCACGTAATTGAGGAAAAGGTAAATTCACCTGAAAATAACTCTAATTTAGAATTATATCAAATGATGCAAAATGGGTTAGGTAAACTTGATTTAGTCTTGAACGAATGTAAAGCCATGAGACAAGAATTATATTTACTGAAAATTGAAAATTCCAAGTGAAGAGAATTGCTTGTAAAAAAAAGTGACAATTGTAAATATAACATTAGTGTAAATAAAAGCAACAATGTAAAGAAAAACAATGTTGAAAATAAACTATTACAAGTAAGTGAACCTCAAAAAGTACAGCAACCTCTAGTGATTGACCAAGATAGTTCGAAACCAAGAGGATCAAGCCAGATGGACAAAAGTGGTGTCTAGAAAGATTGTAAAAATGAATAATAAATATGCAAAAAAAGACAAATTACAGGTGATGTACTAAGTGTAATAGAGAAGTAAAGCATAGAAAACTAGTATGTGGCAAAAACCGATCAAAAATCAAAACAAGTTACAAATAGAAGAAAAGCTTTATTTGTTACCAGATTTTGGCCTAATGTAAGTGAAGAAGTGGTGGAAGCTATAGCAAAGGAACAGCAGATTAACTATATAAGATGTACCAAACTCAAAACTAAATATGATACCTATTCATAATTTCATGTAGAGGTTAACGAAACTGATTTTCAGTTAATAAACAACCTCGAGGTCTGGCCAAGCGCAATCATGATAGGAGCATTTTACGGTAAATTAAAGAACATATCAAGGATAGAAACATCTGCAGGTGCGGACAATACAAGGTGATGGGTAGTTTAAAACTGTAGTATCAAAATGTACGTGGACTTAGAACAAAGAGCGATGAATTGTTTCCATCGACATCTCGACTGTCAATACGAAATCATCTTAGTGAGTGAAACTTGGTTTTCAGACTAACAGAACAATATTGACTATTTTCCTCAATCATATACAATATTTAGGGCAGACAGAAATTATATTAATAGTGAAAGTGACCGTGGTGGTGGTGTTCTAATTGCAGTCAGAAGTGACATTGTAATGACAAGAAAAACTGATTTAGAGACAATTGAAGAATGTTTGTGGATTGAAGTTAAACGCTCTAAAAACAAAATTATACTTATAACTTGTGTGTACTTTGAGCAAAATTCTGTTATTGAAAAATATAAAGCTGTTTTTGAATCAGTAACACGAACAATAAATCCTAATCAATATGACATTTTAATAGTAGGTGATTTCAATACCTCAAAAGTTAATTGGCAAGAAAGGGAGTTCAAAGATGATATTCATTATTTTTCCAAAATTAGAGCAAGACATCTGTTCGATTTTTTTGGATGATACAAATCTACAGGTAGATATACATATTGTATTAATTGTGATCTAATATTAAGTAATTTTCACATTTCTGTAAATGAATCAATTGTTCCTATAGTGAAACCTGACAAGTACCATGACCCTATTGAAATTGCAATTAGTTATTCAAAGGTATTGGATGATGCAAGAACTTATTCTAAATTACAAATGCCATAAAGGTAATTATTTTAATTTATATCAGCAAATCAAAATTACAGATTGGACTAATATTTTATTAGCATTAAATATTGAGGAAGTAGCAACAGATCTTGAACATGTTATTCGTAAAGGAATTATTGATAATATCCCAAGGGTGAAAAGGTTTAAATCTAGTTACCCATCTTGGTTTTCAATTGAATTAATCAAGGTCATGCAAAGGAAAGTAAAATATCATAAGCAATCAAAGTCTTTATTAAACGTGATAAACGGAGATATTTTGACAATCTCCAGAATAATTTAAAAAAGGATCCAAAATAGTTTTACAAATATCTGGGTAAATTTACAAAAAAATCTAACATCTTAGATCGAATATTAGTTGAAGATGAATATATTAATGATAAGGATAAATTAGCAACTTGTTTTGGTAAATTATTTGAGTATTTTTACCAACCTACGCAAAATATTAATGATAAAATCAGTGCTGAACAGTATTCTAATGTGAATTTAAATCATAATAGCATGAGTGTTACAGTAATTACTATTAGTGATGTTCTGAATGTAATCAAATATTTGCGAACCAAACACTCATTGGGATTAGATGAAATACCCATATTTATAATGAAAGGAATAAGTGAAATAATTGCTCCTGCTTTCGCACTGGAGTATAATAGTAGGTATCTTTCCTAAAATTTGGAGAATTTCCTTAGTATCTCCTATTCCTAAAATAAAAGATGGTAAGAGATTGGAAGATTACAGACCAATTTCAATAATTAGTGTTATTCCTAAAAATTTTGAATTTTTTAAATAAATTTGTTTATAATAGTGTTCAAAATTTAAATTCTCAATCACAATTTGGTTTTGTACAAATATGTTCAACTACCACTAATTTGGCAACGATGATGACTAAGACTGGTCCACTGGTCCAGCAGAGAGGTCAGGTGGATGTTATTTACTTAGACATTCAGAAAGCCTTTGATAAAATACCGCCTTGGCTACTCTTAAAAAAGTTGAGTAATTTCAGTCTTTGTAACCAGCTAATTGCTTGGTTTCAATCCTATATTTCTGAAAGAAAATTTAAGGTCAGATACACTGGTACATTGTCTTCCTGTTACAATATTTCTTCTGGTGTTCCTCAGGGATCCAATTTGGGACCGCTGTTGTTTCTTTCTTTATAAATGATCTTCCACAATGCTCCG
This sequence comes from Lepisma saccharinum, assembly GCA_022664845.1. Taxonomy (NCBI): domain Eukaryota; kingdom Metazoa; phylum Arthropoda; class Insecta; order Zygentoma; family Lepismatidae; genus Lepisma; species Lepisma saccharinum. The sequence continues at coordinate 12,110 of JAGDQP010012489.1, forward strand.
ATTCCGAAATATTACTATTTGCGGATGATGTTGAACTTCTCAAAGTTGTTGACAATGATAGTGATCATCTTATATCACAAAATGACTTAAATAAAGCTCTTTCATGGTCCAAACAGAATTTTATGCCTTTGAACCTTGACAAAACTTTCGGCATGAGTATATCTAGGAAAACAAATATTTTTAAGTTTTCCTACACCATAAATGATCAATCAATAAATATGAAATCAGAAGTAAAAGATCTTGGTGTTTATATTGATACCAAGCTCAATTTTTCTAAACATATAGACGTAATAGTTTCAAAAGCACGTAGAAACCTGAGTTTAGTTAAATGGATTGCTCGAGATTTTAACAATATAAATATATGTAAAATACTGTATTGTGCTTTAGCAAGGTGTCATTTGGAATATGCAAGTGTTATATGGAACAACACTAACAAAAATTCTAATTAACAGAATTGAAGATGTTCAAAATAAATTTCTGGTTTGGATATGTTGGAAAATTAAGCACGTATATCAACATTACTCCAAGGAACAGCTAAGAAAGAACTAGGTTTATTAAAGCTCAGAGACCGCAGGATGATATCAGATGTTAAATTCTTACACTCTATACTGCATGGAGCGTACGGTATGAGTGACAATCTAGATAAAAGTTCCTGAATATAGAACTAGAAATTATTATCTATCCCTTTTTACCAGTTAAACATTTGTTGTCTCCAATTCACAGGAGTGCCATAATAGTCAATAAGATAAATGAGAGTGGAAATTTTTCAACATAAATTACCAGACATAATAAAGAAAATTATAATCATATTAGATAATGAATTTGATCGAAATAGTTAAAGTACCTTTGGACGAATATAGTGTATGATGTTGAAACTTATGTATATATGTTATGGTGTACTACAAATCATATTAGGAGAAAAATCCGATTGAAATAATCAATACTTTTTGGATGAATATGATGTATGATAAAACTTATATATGTATGTTGTATTAGTACAAATGTATTGTTATAATTTTGGGCACTAACTAATATAAACAATTATGTTAATAATAAAAATATTTTAATGCGTCATATTACGTAATATCTCTTTATTGTTTTAGATATATGTCAACTTATTTGTAATTTGAAATAACCCTCTTCTCTGAAAATCTACAGATAGGTTAACACGCTTCGGCTAAGCTTCATTCAAGATTATCTCAGGCTGTGGGTACCTCTCAAACTTACTAAGAAGAATGTTGCGGCATGAATGTTGAGATGCCCATCTTTAGATAAACCACGGCTTACGCACTGTGGTGGGGCGAAACTTAACACTAACTTCTTTGGATTAAAGTGTTTCACCTTAGAAAGAAATTTATTAAATAAAATCAGGTAATATTCACTTAACTCAACAACATAATACAGCATAACGCGTTATATACGCGACATACATACATATATATCTACAGGCTTTTTTTAAAAATAATATAGTCATGGTGAAGCCATGACTATGCCCACTTAAAGGGTTACGACCTTTTTCTGGGATGTGGTTTTCCTGGATTGTGGGGATTGCTGGATTGGTGCTGGTCAAGGAGGTTTATCTGAAACACTTTATTAATAGTTCATTAAATAAAACGTCGGGACATTACGATTTTGCATCGTAATCATTAATTTGGTGAGGTGAATGTGATCATGATATTATGAAGTGCTTACACGCCACAACCACAACAGTTATATTGTTAATGTTGACGAATGTATGTTATCCTCTGTCCCCGGGGTGGTTCGGGGCACTAATGTGAGACGAGATGAACCCTGTTAGTAATTGATGGATTACTGTGGAACGGATGGAATGATAAAATCTGGTGGTTGTGGGGCTGAGAACGGAGTCAGGTGAGGAATTTCTGGGTGGTTGTTGGGAAGTACGGTGAGATACATGCTTATGATAAGTGATAAGGGATTGGTGATGACAGGAGGATGGTGGAAAGTATATGTAGCATCATGATGCATGGTGTCAAGTAGCTAGTAGAGGATGAAAGGTTTCATATCGTTTTATGATATAGCGTTGTCGTAATGATTCAATATGGAATAGTATATGTGGGATGGTAATACGGGCGTACAGATCTGCAGTGGGGCTAGGTAATTTAATTCTATGAGCAATGCGGATGGCGTGGCGTTCGAGAATTTTTAGTTTATTGTAGAATTTTCGTGGGGCGGATATCCATGCAAAGCCGTAGGTGAGGGCAGGACGTAGAAATGCCTTGTACGTGTTGAGAATGACGATAGATTTCGGTCCCCATGATGTGCCAGTGAGACGTTTGAGAAGATTTAGGCAATTGTAGGCTTTGTTGATCATATCCTTGAGGTGAGGGTTCCATGTGAGATGATGGTCATATGTTATGCCAAGGTATTTTACTGTTTTAGAGGGCTTAATACGAGTTTGATTTAGGCTGAGATTTAGATGAGTGGGATTACGTCGGACTTTTAACGATGTTTGGGTGGGAGGAAGATGATGGCTTGAGTTTTGCTAGCGTTTATGGTGAGGTACCAGGTGTTACACCATTTGCTGAAAACATCGATCGCAGGTTGTAAAGTTTTGTTAATTTGTTGTATGGTTTTCGTTGTGGCAAGAAATGCGGTGTCGTCGGCATATTGGTATAGATGAATGTTTGATGGCAATGACGGTAGGTCTGAACTGAAGATGAGGTATAGTAGTGGTGAGAGAGCTGATCCTTGGGGTACACCGGTGTTAAGAAATATTGGATATGAACTGATGTTGTTAATGGTGATATATGCGAGACGGTTGGTGAGAAGATTAGAGATGTAGCGAACATAAGCAATAGGCAGTCGAAAGTTGAGTAATTTGCATATTAGTCCCTGGTGGCATACCTTGTCAAATGCTTTTTCTAAATCAAAGAGCACTAAACATGAGGGTTTGTAGGTGTTATTTTGGTTTGTTATATAGTTGGTAAGCCGGAGGAGTTGGTCCTGGATACTATAGCCGGGGCGGAATCCTGCTTGGTGATCGGGAAGAAGATGGTGGTCATGGAGATGTTGGTGAAGTCGTTTGACTAGGATGCGTTCCAGGATCTTTCCGAGAGTATGGGTTAGTTGGATCGGGCGGTATGAGGAAACGGAGTCCGGAGGTTTGTTAGGTTTTAAGAACATGAGGGATTTCGAAGTTTTCCAGTTGGCTGGGATGAATCCGGTTCGTAGGACGAAGTTGAATACTGTGGCGAGGAGCTGTAGTAGGCGACATGGTCCTTCTTTGATATTCTTGTAGGTGATACCATCCACACCAGGAGCAGTATTTTTCTTGTTGGCTATAGTGGTGATAATATCTTCAACTGTAATCGGTGCTGTGAGTTGTATATTCTCATTGATCTCATGGCTGGCATGAGGCTGAAGTTCTGGTGCTTCCAAGTTGACACGACGAATAGGATGGTTTCTGGCTGGGATGGTAAGCGGTGGCGTAAAGATTTCTTGGAGATGAGCTGCAAAGGCATCTGCTTTGTCCTTGTCAGATTGTAGAGGATGGTCATTCTGTATTAGTGGATATGTTGCGGCAGTGCGTTGTCCAGTTAGAATATTGAACCTTTTCCAAATTTTTGTTGGATGTGCAGTATCGTTGAGTTGACTACAAGTCCTAACCCATTGACGGAGTTTGTATGCATTTAGATAGTTACGTACGGTGCGCTGAAGTTGACGATGTAATTAAAGAGAAACTGGATTGCGGGTTCGAATGTAATCACGGAAAAATTGACGGGAACGACGTATAAAGGTAAGGTGTTGTGGAAGGACTTTGGGTCGGTGTGGTGTGGAAGTGGTAATAGGTATGTATAATTCTGATGCTGATTGAATAGTTTCTCTGATGGTGTCCATGGTTTTGTAGAGGTCTTCTTCTGTAGTGGGTGCAACGGTAGTTCGTAGATGTTCATCGATGTGGTTGCGATAGTCGTCCCAATTGGCGAGATCGTATCGGATGGTTTGTCTTGGGGGTGAAGGGTTAGGTTGTGGTTGAGGACGGCGTTGGAGAGTCAGTTTTATAGGTACGTGGTCACTGCCTATAGTATCCAGGACTTGGATTTGACTGCGGTTTGGTAGGTTAGGAGACAGAATAACTATATCTGGAGTTGTTTGGGAGATAGGACGAGTAGGTTTGGGTAGTGGTTTATGAGACCATTGGTAGAGGTGCTAATAAAGTTTGTGAATTGTGCTCGTTGACGATCGGATCGACTATGAATATCAGCCATGATGATATAGGTTTTGAAGTTATCAGAGATGTACTGAAAGAACGGAAGCGGTATTGGGTGGCCTGGGCGTACATAAATAGTAACTAGAGTGATGTAGAGATTTTTAAAATAAACTGAGGCAATGAGATGTTCAGGTAGGTTCATAGGAGGTGCCGGATGAAGGCGATGTGGGATGGTAGGTTTGTGGCCTATGGCCACTCCTCCGTTAGCTCTGAGTGCCGGTGTGGTGTTTTCACGTCTGATGAGGTGATAGCCACGGATTTTGCAAGGTGATGAGGCAGTGAGATGAGTTTCATTAAGGAAAAATGCGTGTGCTTTTTCTTCAAGTAGAAGTGTTTCAAAAAGCGGCTTGTGTGTTGTAAGTGAACTGATGTTTACAAATAGTATGACCAAATCCATAATTAAATGTATGATGAGTTGGTTGGTATGATTAGTTAACAGATTTTGGTTGAACAGTAACGAAATGTACATACGGACCAGAATATGTTGCATGAAATTTCACCTGAAATACTTGTTTTGCGGCAGTTTGAACTTGTTCGAGAATATGAGGTCTATGAGCAGGTTGGATGTTTTGTAACGTTAATGTGATGAATGATAGTGGCTGTTCGATGGTAATTGGTTGAGATAAAATTGGATGTTTTTCGATGTTGATTTCAGGTTCGGTTGTTTGTTCTGAGACTCTGAGAGGTACTATGAGGTCAAGTTTGGCTGGTTCAGGAGGAGGTCTAGCTTTGCGCTGATAACTGTAGGTCGGATGTGACTGGTTACAAGTAGAGCATTTAGGAGGTAGCTAAAGGTTTGAACACTGACGAGTTGGGTGATTACCTGAACAGAAACCACATTTAGGCTGATTGGTGCATTGATGTGTAGGGTGAGAGTTGTAGCATTGACACTTTTAGACATGGGTAGTGGACTGCGAGATGGTTCGACCCTATGATGTTTACGATAGATGAATGCTCCCTAGGTAAGTAAATCATTAATGGTTTCCTGCGAAGTAGTTAGAACACGTACTAGATATGTGGGACCGGCATTGCATTTGATGCGCATAATGCGTGTGAATTCGTATGCTTCTTGGCGCAGTTCGTCAGTGATTTCCTCTTCAGTCCAGGTAGGGTAGACACCGCGTATCAATACAGAGAGCATCGGAGGTTTTCGTGGAGGTGGATCTTGTTTCGTGCGTTGTGAAGTTAGGTTTATCATTGTGTCTGATTGACCAAATATTTCCATGCTGTGTTTGTCTCGAATGTATGTTGCAAGGTTTGGATCTGGTGATTTAAATATCATACCGTTCCGTGTGGGAATGATTTGAGCGATGGTCTTACGAGGTACATATTTGCAAAACTGAGTAAGAATTTGTTTCTAGTTCTGAAATTTAGTATCGTACTTGCTTAACATAAATGAATATGTATTTTCCTGAGATATTGAGGCTGAGTCTTCAATAGTCATTTGATCAGATTCGTTGTCACTATCGTTCGTTTGGACGTGTTGTTTCTTATTTGGTGGTGAGTTACTTCGTTTCCTACCTATGGGTTTAACCGGAGTGCGAGACCGAGAACGAGATGGTGCTGTATTGTCTTGCCGTGATTTTCTGCCAGTAACCGTTCGCCATGAGCGGGGTGTTGGAACCGTTTGGGGAAGTCCTGGGTGTTTTCCGTCCGCCATGTTATCAATCCGTCCTGGGGCCGAAGCCCGTGAACGAAGGAGAGAGAAAAAGATGTAAACGAGAAACAAAATGGTTGATGAAATGATCAGTCTTTGTGCAATGATTGCTGTCTCCAGCTAACTTCACCCTCCGACAATGAAAATTGCCGTTGATCCTAATCAGATCGTACGCGCAGTGTTCTCGCTTCTGCGTATTGTTTCACAAGGTCCTCGATACTGCACTAACAACTCCCAGTTAGGCTAGATTTAGTTATGATCTACAGGCTTTTTTTTTCCAAGTTTACCCGTTCAAAGGGGTACACCCTTTCTTCGGTAAGGGATTTAGAAGTATTGAGGTTTTGCCTTTATTTATATGGGGCAAAGTGAGTTTTGGGCATCTTTGTATTTAGTCTTTAGGGCATCAATTAGTTATTTTTTTTTAAAATCTGTTTATCCATGGGTAGAAAAAAAAACAAAATTGGGAAGAAAAACTGTTCTGTGGTTGGCCGGGCTATTGGGGCATAGAAGAAAGATGAGTGAAGTGCAAAAGACGCCACAAACACAGGGGTTGGTTAGTTAGACAAGTGCAGTGTTATCTTCTGCTCTGGGGCGTCACAGAGCTGATGAAAAACAGATGAAGCCCGCTGCATTTCTACATTGATGAAACACTAGTGCTGTGATGGGTATATATGAGGGCTAAGATGAAATGGTCTATAGATGGCGAAATCGGCCTTCTGGGGGTCATTGTCGTCCAGGGTGTTATGATAGAGTGTAAGGGGATGTTGTAACGGTGTGTACTGATATCGTGGGGGGTTGTCATGAATAATGTCCTGTTGAAAAGCGTCAAGAAAGAGAGGATTTCCTTCTGCAATGGCCTTGGTGATGTATTTTGTGCGGAGGGATTCTAAGTGCTGGGTGATGGTTGGAAAGGTAATGCGGCGATATAGATCAGCTGTGGGGGCTGGGAGTTTAATTCGGTAAGCTAAGCGGAGTGCGTGACGTTCAGAAATGGCAAGTCGGTTGTATAGGTTTTCTGAAGCAGAGATCCAGCTAAGATGGCCATGGGTGAGAGCAGGTCTAAGAAAAACTTTATAGGTTGTAATGACTGTGTCTGTGTGCAAACCCCAGGTGGTACCCACTAGCCGCCATATAAGGTTAAGTCTATTGGTAGCTTGAGTCTTGATTTTCTGTAGTTGTGGTTTCCAGGTGAGCTTTGAGTCATAAATAACGCCGAGATATGTTACTTGGGAAGATGGTTGGATGAGTGTGCCGTTTACATGGATATTTAGAAGAAGAGGATTGCGTTGGATGCGAGAGCGGCAGCGAGGAGGAAGAAAGATGAGGGCTTGTGTTTTTTGAGAATTGATATTGAGTCGCCATTTAGAGCACCAGGAAGTATATGCATCAATGGCAGGTTGGAGAGTGCGATTTATTTCTTGGATAGTTCTAGCGGTAGTTAAAAAGGCTGTATCATCGGCGTATTGATAAAGTGATACATTTGGTGGTAAATGAGGCATGTCCGCAACATATAAGATGTAGAGTAAGGGTGAGAGAACGGAACCCTGGGGAACTCCACTATGGATAAAGATGGGATGGGATAGAGTATTATTGACATGAATGTAGGTCATACGATTGGAAATGAAAGAATGGATACAACGGATGTACGAGTTAGGGAGATGATAATGATGAAGCTTAGCGATAAGGCCAGCATGCCAAACTGTATCGAAGGCTTTTTCGAGATCAAATAATAAAAGACAGGAAGGTTTGGAAGTATTGAAATGATTGGTGATGGCGGTGGTGAGACGTAAGAGTTGATCGGAGATGCTAATATGGGGTCTGAAGCCGGCTTGATGGAGAGGGAGAAGGTTATGTTCTGGGAGGTGGGAGTGCATGCGGCTAACAAGAATACGTTCTAAGAGTTTACTGAAAACAGAGGTTAACTGGATGGGACGGTAGGATGATAAAACAGTTGGAGGTTTGTTAGGTTTGATGAAGAGGAGTGTTTTTGAAATTTTCCATTGGGGCGGGTAGAATCCAGTACGGAGAATGAAATTGTAGATGGAGGCAAGGAGTGTATAAAGAATAGGAGGGGAGGATTTGATAAGCTTGTAAGTAATTTTGTCGAAACCAGGAGCGGTATTACGTTTTGGTCGAAGGGTGGTGCGAATATCGTCTGGTGTGATGGGAGTAGTGAGGGGAGAATTTTCGAGGTGGTGATGTGTGCCAGGTTGTAAGTGTGGGGAGTGTGGATTGGAGAGTCTGTCGATGAGAGGAGTGAGGGTGAGATGGGGAGGATGAGCAGTAGGGGTAAAGATATCTTGAAAGAAGGATGCAAAAGCGTTTGCTTTTTCAGTATCTGATTGGAGGGGTGTGTTATTTTGGATGATAGGATAGGTAGTATGGTCACGTTGTCCGGTTAATTGGTTAAATTTTTGCCAGAATTTGGTAGGATGTGATGTAGTTGAGAGTGAGTTACAGGTAGAGATCCAACGACGGCGTTTGTAAGCGTCAAGGTAGTTGCGGACCATGCGATTCCAACGTCTATGTTGTTCTAATGCAATCGGGTTTTGGGTGAGTTGAAAATCTCTAAAAGCTCTCCGAGATGCAGAGATTATGGCTTGGTATTGGGGAGGAACAGGGGGTTTGTGAGGGTAACGAGAGCGGAGAGGTATATTTTCTTGTGAGGCAATTTCCAGTGAGTGCGTGAGATGATCAACGAGAGCATATAATTCTTGTTCAGTAGCAGGTTCAGGTAAGTCTTGAAGTGATTGTGTAAGATCTGTTTGGAATTGAGGCCAGTTTGCATGATGGTAATCTAAGAATTTGATAGGTGGCTGATGATATTGCGGCCTTGGAGTATTGGAAATATCCAGTAATATTGGGGCATGGTCGCTGCCGAAAGGAGGAAGAAGTCTGAGATTGTTGATATTTAAAGAAGCTGAGCTAAGAACGACATCGGGTGTAGTATTACTGATAGGTCGTGAGGGGGATGGTAGGTCGTGTAGCTTGGCGGCTAAGACGTTTGAGATGTAGTTATTAAATTGAATAATATCTGCTTGGGTGCGGCTGTGAATATTGATGTCGGCCATAATAAGATAATGGCGGAAATTGTTGTCAATATATTGAAAGAATTCGTAGGGGATAGGATGGCCTGGTCTGACATAAATGGTACAAAAAGTGATTGGTTTGGATCGAAGATATAAAGTGGCGAAGGTATGTTCTGGTAGATTATGTGGAGCTGGAAATGTATGGTGGAGAACTGGTAGAGTATGATAAGTACCTATCGCTGTGCCACCATTGACTCGAAGATATGGTCGTGGGCAGTCATGACGCAGAAGTTGATATTTAGGAATCCGAGGATGGTGCTTAGGGGTGAGATAGGTTTCATTGAGTGCAAAGGCTGTAACGTGTTCGTCCTTTAGTAGTTGTTCAAAGACTGTTTTATGAGTTGTTAAGGATCGAATGTTTAAGAAAAGAAAGGTAGCTGTCATGATGATTAAAGTGCAGGCCATTCTGAGTCATTTAGAGAGATCGATTGTATGGAGAAGTGTGCGTATGGTCCAGTGTAGGTAGCGGAAAGATGTAATCCAAAGAGTTGTTTTGCTGTATTGTCTATTTGCGTGAGTATATGATGACGGAGAAAAGGATGAACATTTTGAAGTACAATGGTGGTGAAACGGAGTAAGTCTTCAACAGTGATGGGTTCTTTTAATGCATTTGTGGGAGCAGTAGCAGTATCAGTGGTACGAATAGGTATTGTAAGTTCTGGTTTCTCAGGGATAGGTTCTGGCTTCTGAAGACATTTGTAGCTATACGTTGGATGGTTTTTGTGACAGGTGTTACAGGATGGAGGCTTTTGAAGATTCGTGCAGTTTGATGTAGCATGATTTTCATTGCAATGTCCACAAATGGGGGCGTTTGGTCAATCTTTGGTGTTATGAGAATTATATGCTTGACAGCGTTCGCATCTGAG